>CAEGAD010087100.1:0-33825 GCA_903067055.1 Poeciliopsis paucimaculata | reverse complement strand
GTAAAAAAAAAAAAAAAAAAGCATATACCTATATCTTGAATTCAGAAAAAAAAATCATATTTTATTTATCACTAAAGAAGGGTTCAGTGAATGAGCATATGAAACTGGTGGGTTCGGTACCTCAAAAAAGGTTAAGAACCACTGATTTAGCTCTAAGTGTCTGTTATCCAGTGACAAGGCTTTTCATAGTAAAAGGTTGGAGCAAACTACTGCAGACTTTAATACACACACTAATGTAGATGAAGAAGCAAATAGAAAAGCATGCACACGCGTTCGATGAAAATATGCATGCATTGTTTTTTTGTTTTTTTTTTTTTTTTTTTTGATTGCATGTCATCTGTAAGACTGCCAGCTGTCAGTTTCCTGATCAGGAGCTCGTCTGTGAGGCTGGACAGGAAAACTGTTGTTTCTCAATAAACTTTTAAATTCAAGCAGCTTGGTATAAAAGTAGGACAAAACCCTCAAGAGCAAAGTATGTTCAAAGGCACAGTTTGTACATTTTGTAATAAATGTATTTTTTTACATACTTGTTGTGTCGTGACAGTGTGGTATGAGACATATAATCTGTGACAAAAATCACAGCCCTGTTTCTTCTTCCAGTGTTAACTAGAAACAACCACTCAGACCCAGAAGGAAGGTTTTAGCGCTGTCAGTCACAATATTGTGTGGCAGTGCTCATCTTACTTCCTTTCCCTTCCCCCATGATCTGTTACCCTGCAGTTAGCAGTCTGTTGTGAATGCTAGGCCAGTGCACATGATGAGATGACGGTGGATAAACGGTTTTTCTCTAATAGTAAGTTGTTTCTCCACCATTAGCACATTTAGCAGTACTAAGACCCTACGACGATGCAGGATGATTGAACTGCATGCGCATTTGATGAAAATGTCCAGTGGTGACCTTGATCAAGTTCTGTTAAAATGTTTTGTTTGAGACAAAACATTTTGTGCTTTAATAAAGATGGACTTCAAAGTCTGTTATTCTTTTGTGAATTTATTGACGTTTAAAATTTATTAGATTTGCTTTGTTACGGCTGAAAGGTCAAAAAGAGCACTTTCAAATTAACTTATAAAAAACAACTACAAAAAAAACCACTTAAATAGGAGATATGTTTTCATATTTTATGTATTAGGAAAATCTTTTTTTTATTCACTTAAATGCCTGCGAAAATGATTAATAATAATAATAATAATAATAATAATAATAATAATAATAATAATAATAATGCTCATTATCATATTGTGATGAAAC
Source organism: Poeciliopsis paucimaculata (assembly GCA_903067055.1). Classification (NCBI taxonomy): domain Eukaryota; kingdom Metazoa; phylum Chordata; class Actinopteri; order Cyprinodontiformes; family Poeciliidae; genus Poeciliopsis; species Poeciliopsis paucimaculata. The sequence goes on along the minus strand of CAEGAD010087100.1, from coordinate 32,576 downwards.
TGGTGATTTACACTCCTAATCTTAGTCTGATATATATTTTTTTATGACGAAGTTAAAGTGTGACTTAAAAAAAAAACACAGAAGTAATCTGTACGGGAATTAATTCTCTTTCATAAAAGTTCAAGATAATAATATGTTATCAAATCTGAATGTGATAACAAAATATAATTTCTGTTTTATTCAGATCCCTTTTAATGCCACAACCTAGAGCGTTTAATCTCCATCTGTCTCGTTTTACCACTGTTGGTTGGATAATTTTCATAATCCTTGTCTGTTCTTTTTTTCTCCACTATTTTGTCTTTTGATCGTTATTAAAAGACCTTCAACCTTCTTGCCAGATCAGACTAAAAGTGTTAGGATTAATTGCCCCTTCAGAGGAGAAAGAAACAATTAGAGCATCAAAGGCAGGATTAAAATGAGGCAGGATGCAAAAGACTGGAATGGGGGACTTTTAAAATTCCCTCAAGAAGACCATTTGAAGATCTATTGGGATGAGGAATTGTCTCACTTGCAGGAGTACAGACAATCCACCAATAACCTGATGGAAGGAATATCAAGATGCACGGCTGATGTGAAAGATGATTACTGGCTCAAGTGTTGAACACAGCAACAAGATGAAGGAGGCGATGGTACATTTGACGAAGGGATTAACCATCAGTTCCAGTCATGTTTTCTGATTTAACCAGACCATCTGTTGGGGCCTGTAAATAGATGTAGCCAAGACACTTTATCTGTCAAACATGCATGAGGACAACACTGCAAAACAGAACCTCGGTACGTACAAAAAGACTGGCTGCAATAGATGGCAAATTATGTTATAGGAATAATTTTAATTCATTTATTTAGAAAAATGTCAGAAACAAATGCTAACTACTTAACATCGACTTCTCATGTAGATGTCACTAAGGGACAATTAGGGTAATAATACCACCAAAAGAAAAAAGAAAAAACATAGAATGCTAACTTTGGTGCAATGTATGAAAGATATGGATTTGGGTGTGTGTTTACTGTAAAAGATAAAAAAAATAATAAATAAAACTCCACACCCATGGTGAGACTTGGTGGTGGAGACATCATGATTCTTTGTCAAAGTCATGACAGATGAATTTGAGTTTATTTTCTGTTACTCAGCATGAACCTTAAAACCCAATCAGAACCATGACAGTTTCATACAGGAGAGGCACTTATGGCCGAGTTGCTCATCTCACATTTGAGCCAGTGCTGACAAAATGTCTCTAAGGCAATGAAATGTAGTTTAATTTGTATTTGAAAGAAAAAAAATAACATTAGTTTTTAAACATTGACAATAAATTATGATTGGTAAACATATATTATGTGCACCTGTGTTAGGACCTAAGACCACACAAGGCATTTTTATGCTTGTCAATCTTGGCTAAAATTAGTCTTCATTCAGACTTCTAATAAACATAAAAAAACTAACTTAGATGTTATAAAAACTATTGTTCTTCCTTTAGGCATATTTTCAACAAAAACAAAACTGCTTTTCCAATTTTCAAATGCTTTTCTATTGTGATTTTGAGTAAAATCAAATGCAAAAATCAACACAACAAAGACAAAATAACTGCCGCATGTAAAAAGTGTTTTCTCGTTCTGGTAGACTCGGTTCGATTGGCACTAAAATCACACAGTTGTTTTATTTCTAGCTGCTGTCATTTGCTTTCACACTGTACTATGTCAAACCAAACAAACTAATTAAAAAACATGTTCCCTCCCTCGGCTCTGCACCAAAAACTACAGAAGAAAACGACACATAAACTTCCGACGAAGACACAAGAGTAACTTACTTCTTCACAAAATGTAAACAAAAATGGAGCGCCGTCAGATTTGTTGTAGGATTTTTCTTTTGTCTTTAGCGGAAGAAGCGAGCCATTTCTCCTGCTATCTCTCGACTCTCTGGTCCTCTTGAGATTTACATATGCTTTCAATTTGTGCCAGAGTTCACTTCAACTGAACCGACACCAAGGTCTGTAGCATCTTGACTTTTTTCACTCTGCATATTCACATTTCATCTTTACACCACCCAAATGACCTGGACATTCTACACAAATGAACTAGAGGACTAAACAGGTGTGGCGTAAATGCACCATATGTGTTTTTGTTGATAGTAAAAGATTTTTCTTTAACACACCAAATAATCTGAAGAGGTGCAGCAGCTCAGCCAGAACACTGAGTGCCGCTGCTGCAACTGAAAACCATGTGCTGCAGCCTGCAGAAATGTATTTCTGGCCATTCGTGTCATTCCCATGTGAATAAAAAAGTTATGGAAACACATTATGCATGTGGCTGTTATGAAATTGCCAACCCGTTTTAAAAACAAAACTTTTGCATGTGAGCGGAGTCAGAAAAAGGTTGCACTTTGCTATTCCTCTTTGGTTTAAATTTATATGACAGCTTAACCAAGTAAATAATCCTCTATTGTAAAGACCCTTCTCTGAAACCTTTACTGGGATTTGCTCCATGAATTTGCTGGTAATCAAAAATAAGTTTTCATGGGATGAATTTGTGCTTTGCTCTCTGCTGTCCTTGTGTTTTGTGTTTTCTGGTTACTGCACAGTCACAAATGTCTGGCAGATATTCAAGAACTATACAAATGCAGAATTTGTATTTCTGTGTGTCATAAACAGCACTCAGCATGGTGGTGGAAGCTGTTGTTCCCAGACCTGAGACCTTAGCCGCATGCCTTCTTCTCTTTCTGCCTGTTTTCTTTCTGATTACAGTTGATGAAGGCTTCTGTCGCCAAGAGATCCTCTAGAGCTTCTCAATATTTATGAAGAATATAATTAGTTTCCCACAGCACATTGGTATATTGATTTCCATAGCACCACCGTAGCCTTAGGAAGTTTTAGCCTAAAGATTTTAATTGCAAAAGCAGTTCAACAATATTTAGAATGTTATTTAAATGCTATAATAATCCATTTTTTGTTCCAAACATGAATGTGAACATCTAGGCTACATGGGGTTAACTCATTAATATTCATGAACACAGTTAGAGTGGCAGAATTTAAGAGAATAATGGGACAGGACTCTCAATGGAGAGACATTTTTGTGTCCAATATTCTTAATCTTACAGAAAATGAAAATCCTAAAAGGACATCATTAATGCTAATTTTCACATCAGCGCCAACCGGGATGGAGGTATTGATCTCCATGTTCATGATGATGTGGTTGAAAAGGAAATTGTTCTGATCATGATAAATGGCAATTGAGTGAAAGCCAGTCAATAGCTGGTTATTAAAAGCGGTGCAGCCACCAGTGCTACTGTTCCTGTTCTGGCTGTGATATTAGACAGAGCTGAGGATCCATTTCTGTTCTAATCAGAAAGGATTATCACCGGAGCCAATTTTGAATAATCGTTATAGAGGGTTTGACTCTGCGCTTTGACTGATGACTTTATTGACTTTGATGCTGACCCTGCTCTTTGTCAATGGGGATAAGGCTCAGTAAGCAGCAGCGGTGACAAGCGAGGCCACTCTTAAAAACAACAAAAAGATGGAATCAATAGTTGAATGTAGCAGAGGAGGTGTTTGAAAAGTCAGGCTGGAAGTTATGGGAGGGTCCAGTCAGAAGATGATGTCAGCTGATCCACAGTTCAAGTGGGGATCAGGAGGGCCCACAACCTTCATCTTGGATGCTGAGTAGGAAAAACCATTTTTAGTCTATAGAAACCACATACAGCATCCTGCACACATTTGAGTTTATTTATTTAGATAAGATAAGATGTGTTCTTACTAAAACACCAGTCATAAACATCGGTATTCACTATCTTTAGTATTTCCTAAAGCATAAATAAAACTGAAGCATTTTTTTTATGCTTTACCTACTTATTACTACTTACCTACTTATTAATATACTAAATATTAATCTGCTATTCTTGGAACTTTTGCATGTTAATCAATGACTTCCTGTTTCCCTGGAGTACAATTATGCAGTGAGACGAAGGCCTGTTCCTTTCAAACACACTGTAAAACAGGAAAGCCAAGACAATGAGGCCATTTATGTAGAGTAGATGTGGTGACATCAGGAAATGGCCAAAGGATCATGTGTCCTTGCTAAACTTATCTAAAGCTACAGTCAAATTCTAATTAGAAAGCTTAAACCAAGCAGCACTGTGTCAAATAAGACATATTAATAGCCATGCTCAGTGGGGAGGTTGATAAAGATGATTAAAATAATCTCTAAATCTCACTGTTAGAGTACCACAGTAAAAGTTGTATATTTGAGATTCACCAAGTCTTAAACAACCATTAATTTCTATTGCCATGCCAATGAGTGGAATGGAGTTTGTTGGCCCAACAAAAGAAGGGGGGCAAATGGCAACAGCAACTGTTTTAAGATCTTTTAGAGGCATTTATTTCAAGCAAAGAATCAGAAGCATGTGTTTGCCGACCCTGGTGTGCCGACATGAAGCCAGGAGACGCTGACCTCTCCCATGTAGACGGCTTTTATACACTCTGGGAACTCTGGAATCTCCATGGGGTCGTTGAACCCATCCCCTCCACCACCTCGATGGAAAAACCAAAAGTTACCAGGCTAACATGCACCAGCAGGGAGGTGCAGTGTTAGCAAGAACCATAGCAACACTGAAAGAAACAACAGTGAAGGTTTATTTGAAGGGGTGTCCATAAGACTGACATCAGACTGTCATAAACATGAAGAAGACTTCGTTAATGTCTATGACTGTTGTCATGAAGTGACGTTTTTACAGTATTTATGAATTTAACTTTTAAAGCCGTACGGCGTTAAAAGTCCATTAAAAGTGTCAACTTTGCATTAACATCATTGTCATTATTTACTGAATGACACTTTGTGACAACAGCAATAAGCATTAATGACGTCTCCTTCATGTTTATGATAGTCTCATGTCAGTCTTACACCCTTCAAATAAAGTGCTACTGAAACTACAACAAAACCCCTGAAGAACAACTTCCTTCTTCACCAAATGTAAACAAACACAGAGTGGCATCAGATTTTACTTTCTGTAGGATTTCTCTTTTGTCTTTGTAATAGACCACAAGCCATTTCTTCCACTAGCTCGGTGGTTCTTAACTTGGGTTCGATCAAACCTCAGGGGTTGGATGAGTCGTTCTCAGGGGTTCGGCGGAGCCTCTGCTGTGGAGGTAAAGACACACTGTGTAAAGTCGTGATGACACGCCCCACTTGACCATCACTAGCTTCAGAGGATCACATGACATTGCTTGGCCTATCAGTGCTGCGGGTAATTTAGCGCTCGCAGTAAGTAGTCAACGGCTGTCGTACTTGTACATCACGTGGTTTCTTGCTCAATATTTTAATTCACACTAAACATGTCGAGCAAAAAAAGAAAGTGGTCCAATGAATTTGTACAACATGGATTCATGTGTATCACGGAACGGGATGGGAGTCAGAGTCCCATCTGCACAATATCCAAGGCCAAGTTGAGAAACTCTAGTCTTGCACCAGCAAAACTTAAGAGAACTCTTCTTGAACCTGCATGGAGATGGGAACAGTAAAAAAAGTATTTTTGTGGATTCAAAACGACAAAAAACAAATTAAATTTCAAATAATAATTTTTTTAAAAAAGTTATTAAAAAAAAATAATAAAAAAATAATCCAAATTTATTTTTAATAAAATAGCAAAAAAATATTTTGGGGGGCTGAAATTCTTTTTTGGGGCCAAAGTATTTTTGGGGGGCCAGAATAAAGTAATACTGTAATTTGTTGTGAGTTCATGCACTGTGTTGGTTTTGTTCTTTGAACAAGGTGATGTTCATACATGACTCATTTTATGCACCAGTAAAAAAAAAAAAAAAAAAGCATATACCTATATCTTGAATTCAGAAAAAAAAATCATATTTTATTTATCACTAAAGTAGGGTTCAGTGAATGAGCATATGAAACTGGTGGGTTCGGTACCTTGAAAAAGGTTAAGAACCACTGCACTAGAGCACATGACGTTTAGGTCATATGTACCCAGAATGCTGTGTGCTGTGGTCTTTTACTTCTTCTGGAGCTGTCTCCGTTCAGATGGTCATTTGATGTTCACCGGAGTTCACTTCAACGATCGTAAACCTGGTTTGTAAGTGGGTTAGAGATCGTTCTTTGTTCCAAATCAGAGTTTGATTACCCATTCACATCTCCAAGCAAACTGGACTTTCAGGAAAACGGACTGCAGTTTGAGTAAAGTGGACTATAGATTCCTGCTGTGAAGGCATCCCCTAGCACCACTTCTATTATAGAAAATACATTTACTTTAGGACTTGTTGATAGTAACACAGTTCATGTGACTCCAGAAAAAGGAAATGAAAACTATTTGCTTTATCAATGTGGTGACTACCTGACACTTTCCACAAGTACTGAAGTATTTTTTCTTTCAACATATGATCAGTAAATTAAGATTTCTGTGATGTTTCTTTAAATACATTCTCATTGATACAGATACTCTGAAAAAAGTATGTTGCATTCAAGTCACTTCAGCTAGTGCTTCCCAGATTATCAGTAAGAAGCACCGGTCCTGCTCATGAAAGGAATTTTGTCTGCAGCCCTGCAGGTGAACTGTAATCGAATCAAGCTGTGAGCTCTGTAAAAATTCACAGCTCAAGGAGAAAAAGAGCAAAAATGAGCTGCTGCTGATGAGCTCCTTTGAACAACTGGTACGACTCACCGAGAGCTCATTTCACCGCTCACAAATATTTAACTTAGTAAAGTTTTTTTGGCATTTTTTTATTTTACAGTTCACGTCTCTTGGACTTTTCTTTGTGTTTTTAAAATCACAAACCTCAGTATATTTATTGGTTTTATGTGACATATACAAAGCTGTGTGCAATTGAGAAGACAGAGATAATAGTGCAAGGTTTTAAATTATTTGGGTTTAACTCCTGAGAGTTAAACCCTGCTGGATCAATGTCCTTTTGGAACCATCTTCGCTGCTATTCAAGACTTTTGGGGGTACATTTCTAAATATCTCCATATATAGACATTTTTATTTATTTTTTTCTAATTTATCTTCTTAAAACAACTCCTGTTTAATTAGATGGAATTGAGTGACTCTGTAAATATTGGATTCAGGTATGGACTTTGACTAGCTTAGATCAAATCATATTGATGTGTTGGAGTAAAGTCTGGTTATAACTTCATGGTTGTTCTGCTGTTTGTGTCTGGAACAACTTAATTGCATTCTTCTGGATATGAGCTGGAACTGTTGCCTTCCTTGCAGTAAGACGGTCCCGAGTTCAATTCCCAGCCCGGGGTCTCTCTACACGGAGTTTGCATGTTCTCCCTGTGCATGTGTGGGTTCTCTCTGGGTACTCCGGCTTCCTTCCACATTCCAAAATCATGACTGTCAGGTTAATTGATTTCTCTAAATTCTCCCTAGGTGTGTATGTGCATGGCTGTTTGTCCTGTCTATCTTTGTGTTGCCCTGAGACAGATTGACTGACAACCTTTCCAGGATGACCCTGTCTCTCATACGGAATAGGCACCGGCATATGAACTGGTTCTCTTTGTTATATAAAGTGTTTTGAGGTGACAGTTGTTACAAAATGGAGCGACTGTATATCAGTGGAAATCAGAGGATTCACCCTAATGACTGCTGCAGGAAATCCTTCCTGTTCACAGCATCAGCATCCACAACAACTCTTCAAATACACCTGGATGATATGAGTTATGATGCTTAATCTTCGTTTGGGATAAACGTTTGGAACTGAGGTAAAAACGTTTGGATATTGTCTTATGACCCAACCGGCTGTGCTGTGTTCTTTAGTCTCCATGATGCTGCTTCTTCAGCAATGTTTGACTGCAAAGGATTTTACGGATGGTATCGGTGTAGAGGGGGCAGAACACATTTCAAAAATTAAAAGACAAATGATGTATCAGCCTGGCACTTATTGAAACTCGCATTTATTAAACGTAATTCCAAATCCTAATGTAATTCACAAAACACCCTTTTAGACCATGTGTCTCCTTTTGCATTGCCTTCTGTTCATAAATCAAATGAAATATAAATCCATAAGATAAAGGAAGCTTTGTGAAGCACCTGCACATAATGACGTGTTCCTTCCTGCTGATGCCTCAGCTTGTCACAGGGTTGTATGGAAGCTGTGTGGAATATCTCCGGTTGCACCTTGAGCTGAGGAGCAGGGAAAAAAAAAAAAAGATCATCCCACATTTAAATCTTACAAAGGGCAAAACGGCATCAGGAAAACACGATTAAGGAACAAGTTTCTGCACATGTAATCTGCACAGATGCTACAATCTAACGCAGCAGAATTCCAAAGGCAGCAAGTGAAATGTGTAGCCCCAAGCTGTTTGTCATCCATGAACCTTTCAACTAACAGCATTTTCTTTCTTGAAGCAATGCTTCATGTTAGGCAGGACCATGCAAACAAACAAAACAAAACAAAAAAAAAACACACAGACAAAGCTAAATATTAAATTTGGAGAATGGTGCTTTTGGGAGGATATTATTTTGCTGCTGCATTGTGAGCGGACCAGATTCCGAATGTTTACAGCATCAAATGGCCCCTGGGGGAAACGGATGTGAGGATTCAGTGAACCTAGACGCTGCGGAGGAATTACATCTTCAGGCCTCTGCAGGGATTAACCATCCTATGTAAACATCATGACACACTGTAGGTGGAACATCTTCATTTATAATTCTGCTTTGGCTTTGCAAAAAATATTTTAATGTAAGAGCAAAAAAGAAATATTGCTAATGTACATGACTCAGAGTTTGCCTCGGCATCATCGTGTTTGCCCGAATTAAATTGAGGGAAGAAATTCAATAAGTCTGACTGTTGATAAATTTGACGTTATGAATAACAATAACAGCAAGATGTAAAATTAATAGTCGGCAAAAAGAAATTACCTCCAGACTTAGAACACAAGCGGTTATTATTTCAGGTGACATTTATGAAAGCTTCTAATTGCAAATCTGGCCTCATTTAGAAATAGGAATGCAGCTGTTTTTTTTTTTGTTTTTTTTTTTTAAACATTTGTTCCAAACAGGATCTTGGAAAAGTATTCACACCAGTGGAGCTGAACCTCAGACTTCATGTCTACCAGTGGATGGAAAATGATACACATTCATTCTTCAGAGCTCCATGGGGTAGTAATCTTGTGATCAAAAGATTACGGGTTTGATTCCAGCTGCCACGTGTTCATGTGCCTTTGGGCAAGGCACTTAACCCCAAATTGCCTACTGATCTGTGTAACGGTTTATAACTGTGTGGGTGAATGTGGCTCTAGTGTAAAGTGTTTTGAGTAGCCAAAAATATTGGAAAAGCACTACATAAGTTCATATCAAATACTTTGTTCCTGTGTTCTGTGAAAACCTCTTGGTTTATTAGAGAACATTACCAACCAATCAGCATTATGGAGACCGCAGAGCGCAGCAGTCAGGTCAGCCATGATGTTCTACCATTCCACTAAACATGAGGTATGATCTAATGACTTAGTCCACATTGATTTTCAGCTAAACAAATACAGATTCAATAAACACAGACTGCACAGAAGTGCAGATGGTAGCACTGTTGCCTTGCAGCAACAAGGTCCTGGGTTTGATTCTCAGCCTGGGGTTTTTCTGCATGGAGATTGGATCTCTGAGGGCAACATGAGTATACGTTGCCCCGTGATGGATCGGCAACCTGTCCAGGGCAACCCCATTGACAGCTGGAGATAGGCACCGGCAGCCTTCCCCTCCCAAATAGGATAAGGGTGTAAGAAAATGAATGGATGGATGTTCATCCATCATAAATACTATCCTAAGTACAACTTCTTTTTTTTTTAATTTCCTTTATTTAACCAGGTAAACCCAGATGAGATCTGGATCTCATTTTTCTCAACAGCAAAGAGCAATACCTCTTTATGCAGCATCAACACCCAATAAAAGCTCAGCACTAGTTTAGACCTACCTGTGGTGGGATTATCAGTTCACGTCACGCTCCGTCAGCACCCACTGTCCTGCCTGCAGTAAAAAAGCATGAATATATTATTATAACTATTTACAATTAGGCTAATGAAATTATTTACAACTGGCAGCCAGTGCAGATCACCTCTCTTCACCCACCGTAACTCCTGCACGCAGCTCTGTGGCGTCCGCTGATGTCAGAGGTTTTATTTTTAGCCCGTCTTTGTATCTGATGTTCTCAAATTGGTACAGCTCCATGAATGAGTAACACCAGCATTTACTGTCTGAAGTAGCTTGTGTTTTGTCACTTTCAGCTGTTTAGCGCTCAGCATCTCTGAGGCCTTACACTCTAAAAAGAAATGAGTTGAACCAACTTCATTGAATTGCTTCAATTGACAAGAAGTAATTCAATTAAGTTTATCCAACTCAACATATATACATATATAAAGATGTACCGGTAATCTCAAATCAGAAAAAAAAAAAAAAAAAATTCTTACTACTTCTTTTTTTATTGTAAATACATTTGGTCTCTGCACCTGCCGCGGCCTCCTCTGATCTGTTGACTCTAAATTCTCTTGTAACAAGAGAGTATTGCTATACTTCTGAATCATTTAGTAGCTTATGTCTGATACTTGTCTCCTCCCAAGCTGAGATTTATTTGCCATTGGTTAAATCATTCGAATCATGCCAGTTGTGAATTATTCAGCTGTGGTTTTCTGTTGAATGTTTAATTTCTGTTAAAAGCAGTTTGTCCTCCTCACTGTCCCTGTGTACTTTCAGTGAAAATTAATGTGATTTTCTTGCCATGTAAATGTTTTTTTTCCCCTCAAAACTTGTTCAATGTTGTACATCTTGGGCACCCAGGTTTAACAAATCTTAAAGTCGTCTCATAGCTCTTAACACATTGCAGCGTTCAGAAATATATTTGTATTCCCAGCGTACCTTGTAGTGAGTGGGCAGGGATGAATCATGAGTGTCCTGTTGGGAACAGTGCTGCCTCCTCTGCAGGAGCCACAGCACTCACACACAATATGAACCCTCATGGACAAAATTAATCGGACACATGTTGGCCTTGCAGTCTGTTTGCTCAGCTTCGGAAACAGGAAAATGCCGCTTTGCAAATTGTGTACCCCGTAAGGGTCTTTCTCTGTCAACATGTTATTTACAGATCCTCTCATAAATGTTGATTTTATTTAACATTGCACCTGTTGTGTCTCTGATGAGGCAAAAGGAGGGGACGGAAGCATGCGAGACAAAAAAAAAAACACATGGTAATGGTACACTGAGTGGACGTGATCTGCATTTTAAATCAGAAGGCAAAATGCTTGTAAATAATTAAACAGGAAAGCACTCAGAGATGCCCAATTTGAATAAAACCACTCCAGAAAATACTGTCATTTGTTTGAAGGATTTGAAATAAAACTTTCTATCAAAGACAAAAAAGTAAAAGGAGAGCAGCAAACAAGCAGAAATAATTTCGAATGTGTTGAGAAGGCATGGTTTTGGTCATTAACTTTTGCTAACGTATGAACACAAAAAGAAAAACCGATATGGAAGCATTTGGCATGCACCCCAGGAGAGGAACCCTCTTCTCCACATTCATCCAACTCTCCATCACGTCTGCCTCCTTCCCTTCCTTCTGTGATGCACTCCTACATTTATTTTCTCTCTCTCTTGCCTCCTTTTCAAATGTCTACACTCAGCTGGAGAGCTAAATGAAAGAACATCTGCTTCCCTTTGGGGAGTTCTCTTCAGCAACATTACAGATTCTGCCCAACAAACAAGGAAGTAGATGCAAGTGAAAGCAGACAAAGGTTTCACTAGCCTGGTTTCAGACAAGTGAAACAACAATAGCTGTTGTGTTGGAGAGCGGCCCTGTGGAACATGTTGGTTCTTTCTTGAATGACCATAGTCAGTTGTTTCTCAACAAAACATTAGATAACTTCAGGCTAAAATTGGAATTCCCTCTCAGAAGTGTATGAATAGAATAAGTTCCCACAAATTAAACAAATAAATTGAACAATAAATCAATTGTGAGTATTGCCAACTAAAAAGTTAATTTCACCAACCCTTAACATCAACTTCACTAATGCTAAACCAATACAACATAGCATTTAGAGGTCACTAAAGCGCTAACTTCAGATTGTATCAATCAAACAGCTGTCAGGCCCAATACACAGGAAGTGATTCTTTGGGACAGACCTTTCACTCATGGTTTCAGTTCTAAGGCAATGCATTCTGGGTACAGAATCAATGTCATCAATGTCCGGGATGAGGACATGTGCCTCCAAATCTGAGGCCATGGTCTTGAGCCAGAAAAGGCTACAGTGCCTTCTCATGGGTCAGGGAGGATGTCCTGCCCCAAGTGGAAGGGTTTCAGTATCATGGGATCTTGTTCATGAAGGAGGAAGAAAATGGAGCGGGAGATCGACAGATGGATTGGTGCAGCATCTGCAGTGAAGCGGGCACTGTACCTGTCTGTCATGATGAAGAGAGAGCTGAGTCAAAAAGCGAAGCTCTTGATTTACCGGTTGATCTACTTTCTTACCTGGGAACCCCATGGGATTCCGCCAGAGGAGCTGGCCCAAGTGGCTGGGGAGAGGGAAGTCTGGGCCTCTCTTCTTAGGCTGCTTACCACCGCAACCTGATGCCAGAGATGTGGAAGAAGATGGATGGATGGATGGATGGCTGGATGGATGCTAGACACGTTACCAGTCCATTACAGGCAAATGCAGAAACATACTGTAGACACAGGTGGCAAAAATGAAGCTAGGCTTTGGTCTCCTTGCTAGTCAGATGACTGCTGGATGAAGGTAAAACAGAAGAAACATGAAGAGAGTGAAATACGCAAACAGTAGACCTACTGCTGGAGAAAGTCCAGGGCTATTAATTAGTTCCTGGGTGAGAGTCAGAATGTACACTTATCTAAAGAAGGTCATGACCTAAAGACACCAATAGAAACACATCTGGTCCTTTCAGTCCTTATCCATACTTCATAACCTTATGAGAATCAAAATGCTGAACAATCAGTAAATTGAGTGCTTTGCCTTTTGTCTGCCCCGGCCTTCATTACAAAGGCAGAAGGCCTCCTCTCACTACTGCAGATGAAGCTTCAATCCATCTTTCCCTCACCTTCTCCATCAGCATACCTGAATTCATCCACTGGAGGCAGACTCTGAGCCCCAACATAGGGAGAGCTGTCCACAGTTTCCCTGCTGAGAATCATGGACCCATTTCTTCTCCTGGTCACTTTTTACCGGACTGCAAAACCTGTCAGTGCCTGCAGAAGGACAAGGCTGGAAGACGCTCACAGCAACACATTCACAAGAGAGCAAAACAAAAGTGTTTATTTTATCTTTTTGTTCAGAGTATATGAATTCTGAACACAATGGTTAGGAGCTCTTATAATTAAGTATGCCACTCTACAGAACAAAGATGTAAACTGTTTTAAATTCCACACTGCACAATAACACAACAGAGAGAATGCCAAGCATGTTAAATTCTCCAAATCAATTTATAATTTATCTACAGTTACATACAGGAACACTCGAAAGCTGCTCATTTTGTTGAAAGTTTATGAAAAGTTAATGTCAAGTTATTTTTTTCCCCAGTACCTTTTGATCCCATTCTATGTTTTTAACAATAAATCATCTACTTGACAACCACTACATTAATAGATACGGTGTCCATGTGTTAAGAACACAGTAACACTCAAATAAACCCATAGAGAATTCTACAAACTATGCCGGGTGACAGTTTTTCTTTTGTTCTTTTGTTTCGTTGAGCTTACAAACATCTTTCACTTATTGCTTTTCCAGCCACAAATGTTCTTGTTTTCAGAACCTTTTGCAAAGTTCATTTCAAAGTTTGAGTTAATGCAATACAGCAATACACAGTTCAATATTTTAATTCAAATCCAAAGTCTCATTTAAGGAGATTTTTACTGCCAGGTCTTCTAGCCAAAACTGGTCACACCTGTAAGACTTCAAGTTTCCAAAGGTTTAAATATAACCTTTATGGTAGAAATGTTGGTACCCTCTGAGCCTGCATTTTCTTTTGAATATCTAATGCATGTATGAAAAAAAATACACAAATTGGCGAATTGTTCATGATTAAATTGAATTACAATGTGTTTCATAAAAACGGCTGCAAGTACTGCCCTGTAAATAGGCAGGGGGCCACTATAATACATAGAAAACAGATGTGGAGCAGGCGGAGGCTGAAAACCACTGCTCACCACTCCCAGGCTGTGACCAGGATGACGACAGATGATCTCACACTGAGGAAGTGAAGAGCAGGAGTTAATCTGGGCAGCAGCACAGCTGGAAACATTCAGCAGGAACGGGAAATCAGGACTCTGAACAAGAAATCTTAAAAAAAAAAACACTAAGACCTCCATAAAGTAGCTTTTGACACTACGAAAGACAATTATGTCATTTCAACAAAATTATTAGATTTTTTAAAAATGTACTCAAATCTACCTGATTTTACAACCTATCTTGTGTTTACAGGTTTTGGTAGAGGTTCTTGTGTAGCATCTCTGGAGTACATGCCTCTTCTGAGTCTGCAGAAATTGTCCTTTCACTTTCTCTGATTCGGAATTAGGGATGGACCTTGCATAATACAACGTGATCAATACTTGTCTTGTACATGTGAATACGCATAGATCTCTGAGTCCTTTGAAAAGGTTCTTGTCTCAAGAAAATCAATATCAAGCAATGTTTGCTTTTACTCATGTCAGAGATCTTTCAACACAATGCGGCACTTTCTTCCTGGGATAGGTGAGCATTGTGTAAGACCTGCTGACTAAGCTCCATCAGTACAAAAGTACCTAGAAACAAATCTAATGGATTGAAAGCACTGGGAAACTTTATGCAAACGAGAGTCTTGCTTTGTTGGATTTGAATTGAGCTCTTAAAGGGTAAACAAAGGCTGAGAAGCAAAGTCTGTGACAGGACAGCCTTTCAGGCAACAGGGAAACTTTCTCTGAATGTTATAAATCAATTTAACTATCATCACCAGGTGTGTTCACACAAGTCTGTATTTTTGTCTAAATCTCATGTACAACTTGAATTTGATATTAAATGTCAACATGGTGTTTCTATTGCTGAATTAATTTCTTCCTTCACTGATTTAGTGGTCTGTAATTAAGTAAAATAGATATATTTTTTTTGCACTAACATCTTATAGTTCACTGGACACTGAGCAAAATGAAGTTAAACTGCACTAGTCTTCATTAGGTAACAGTTTGGGCCCCCACATATGGATGAATGAACGGCTCTTGAACAAAACCCTAAATGTCCAATAAATCCCACAATTGTTTCAACTTGTTAAAGCTCTGACCTGTTCAGATCTACACAACCTTTTCAAACACCCATTCAAAACGCTTAAGCATTATATACATATTTATTTTTAAAGAGCCAGATTGGACCAAGTCTTAGACAACAATAGTTCAGAGTCAAACATCCCAAAATGAACATGATTTGTCTACGTTGTCTCTCTGCCTTTAAAGTACACTGCTTGGAAAAAGAAAATCTGCCACCATAAAAGGTCCCATACTCATATCTGGTAGGAATCCCACCAAATATCAGGACCACTTTTAGCTTTTCACTTTAGCACATGGTACTGCAGGGTTTCCCCCAGAAAATCTGCTAAACCTCGGGGTCGGGGCGCAGTCCATCGTGTTTTTGCATTAAAAGATGTTAAGTGGACAGGAAATGTAAAAATATTACTGGATAATTATATATTACGGTAAAACATCATCAGTGAAACACTATTTAAACCCACAACTATAGAATCTTAAAAGCAACAAATCAAAAAATTATTTGCACTTCTGTTTAATCCAAATTAAGTCAGCAGTTCCCTAAATGCTGCTAAATTTGATTTAATGGTTTCTGTACATATATGTACATTCATTCATTTTTTTTATTTTTATTTTTATTTTTTTTAACATTTAAATGTAAGATTTTAAGGAGCTGGCAAGCTTACTTTGTAAAGTTCAAAGAACAGTCTTCATAGTTGGATTGTTTTGATACCATAGCTACAATCTAATGCTATAACTTTAATGTTTGAGTTTGAGCTCTGTTCACAAATACAAATGAGGAAATTGCAATTATAACTGATTGTTTTTAGGCTGGCCAATTAAAATACTCACGCTGAGTTTTGTGTCTGTTGAGTGCCATAGAAACTGTTTTAAATTTAAATTTAAATTCAGAAATATTGAGCTATTCCAACATGCTTCCGCCCTGTCAGGTGCAATTCTACAACGTATTTATGATGTCTGTAATTCTACAATAAACCATATGCAGTAATTAATAAGAGGCTCATACACTTTTGTTTTGCTAAATCCAGGTGTTTTTTATATTTATTTTTTTGGCAAGGTATTGTGTTAGTGATTTATTGACTTGTATGACATATTGTTTGAAAGTTAATACATTTTGTTTAATTTTTTTCAGTGCATCCAGATGTGGCTATCTTTTCATTGGCTCAAACCAGTCATTGATTCATATGAGTTGCCTCTTTATAGTCTTTATACTGTTATTCTCTGCTGTCCTCCTTAGACTGCTGCTTTCTATGTAAAGGCAATGTTGACAACTGACATGACATTATGCCACTTTTGTAATCAGAGAAGGTCTGCACATGTGGCATTTTGGGAACTATCCCTTGTGCCTGTTCTCTGTCTCACCCAGTGAATCAGAAAAAAAGTACATCTGCTTGACACAGCAAAAAAAATAAATACAAAGTGGTAAAAAAGCTGGTCATGAATCATTGATAAATCCCACATCTATTATTCAGTCTTATAGCTGTAAAAATTTTAAATTGTGAGGAGAGAAACCTTGTGGGCCTAAAAAAAAGAAAAAAAAAAAGGTGTACATTTTCTGAAAATTATTTGAATTGGATAAGCACGGGTACAACACATATAGTGACTTATATGAAACCGGTTTGAATTCACTTGGTTTAATAAAGCACAACAGATGTTCAATGACATCAATGGAGCACCAGTCAACACTAGAAGTTAAACAGCATTGTACAGGCCAGTTACAGTTTATGGGACTTGGGTAGAATATTAAATAAATTCAAAACCATTCATATGCTATTTTTTACATCAGACATTGTTATTATTCATTCACCAAACATTCCTTAGAAGACATCAGCTTTATTTATTACACCCAGTAGAGTCCTGATCATGCTGTCTGTGTTAGACACTCTCAAATATGGATTATAGTTTACCAGTAATACTGGATGGTGACTATTTTTAAGATAACTTGCTTTTAAGTTCTGATGTGAATGTTATGATTTTGCCCATCCCTCTCTGTGTTCAGATAAAGCATAAAGAAGACTCTTTATAGGAAAAAAGAATGAACTATATATTTTAGCTACTGTTTTAAAGTATTTCATCCAAGTGACTTTAGTGACCTTCAACTGTGATTTTAAAGGTATTTCACTTTCTTTGGTGGCTGGTGGAACAGTTGTTATCTTATTTATTACCCTCATCTCTGTTGTCTGTCTTACTCACCCTGTCACCACTTCAAGCTGCCATCAGAAAGATCTTTACAAACACTCCTGCTGCAGCAGAAGCACATTTTTCTTTATGCTTCCATCTATGTCATATTTAACTCCAGATTTAACTTGTGTTGCATCATAAAATATACATAACTGATGACTGTTTATCCATCTGGTTAAGTTTTGATGAAAGTGAAAGATAATTTTGTGGACATTAGCATAAAAAAATTATCTCTGACTTTTTGGTGGCCTGAACACCGTAACGACTGCACTAATGGAAAAGCAGAATACTTTTTAAATTAGCAATGTTCAATGTAATATACATTTTTAAGAGACATTTTTGTCATTCCAATCAGCAACAAGCTTTTTGGTTGGATTAAAAATGATTTAAAATCTGGAATAATAATATTTTGGTTTGTTATTGTCACTTTTCCAAATAGGGCCACGCTGATTGGAATAGATCATCACTGGCTTTAGATAAGTTCTAACGTTAGAGTCTGTGTCTCTTTGTTGGCTTCAGTCTGCATTAAGATGTAATGATGAGCCGAGCGTTGCTTTAAAAGGCCCTCCTGCCTTTCTGTATTTCACCGGAAGACTCCGGATGAACCTAATAAATCAACAAACAGAACCTCTCAACATCAGTTCGGTATCATTTCCACAACCACCCTTTCCATCTGACACACACACCCGCGCACGCCCCCACACAACTTTCCCTCCTCCTTATGCAGCACTTTGTTTGTTGTCTCCGTCTTTTCATTCCATGTACATCGCTCTACAGGAAGGACAAGGTAAAGCTAATGAAACTATCAATTACTGTTCTTTTTTTTCCTTTTTTTCCCCCATTCCTGCTGCAATGCAGAGAAGGACTGTGATTATAGAAGGAGTGTGAGAGGGGCGGTGTGTCCAGCAGGGACCGGGCCGATGCTGGTAATGATGCTGTAATTATATTTGGAATGAGAAGGTGGGGGGTGGGGGGGCAGAATGAGAGAGGGTTGGGGTAGGGGGGCATTAATGTAGTGCTTGGGGAACCTCATCAGGTTTCTGCACGGCCTGACAGTTTTATTAAAGCCCAGCCATCCCCGTGTACCATATCAGATCCCATGTATTTATGAAATAAATCTTTCAGTGCTGCTCCCCTTCTCTTAACCCGCCTTTCCATGGCTTCCTCTGATTTAGTTTACCCACATGGAGACACACTGAGAACCCTGGATGTGGCTAATCGATGGGGAGGGCAGTCTCTGACTATCTCGCTCATTTGCGTTAAGGGCTCTTTTAATTTCAGCCCCTTATCTATCAGTGTAATGGTTAACTTGCTATTGATTTGCTCTTTATGTATTGCCTGCTGTCGGCTCGCCGGATGCTCACTGGCCAAACCTTGGAGAGTTCTGTTTGTTTGAGAAGCTTGTTTGGGTGGAAATCTCATTCCCTGACCTGCTGTTGCCAGCACTGCAGCATGTTGCCATTTCTTTAAATGCTTCTGGTGCACCAGAATTAGCAACAGCCCTGATCTTTTCTGTAATATTTGTAACACATATAGAACCCAGAGAAGCTCAGAAAATGTTTTCGAGTTTTGGCCTCCTTTCTGTGTGAAAACTATTGTCTGATTTGTTATGAAGGCCCAAATCGATCAGGATCGACCTCCTCTGCCTCTCTCACCTCTCTGTCTCGCCCTCCACCCTTAGTTCCTCCTCTGTGGGATTTGATAAGTGAATAGCTCAGTGATATAAAAATGAGTCCAAATGAAGAAGTTAACTGTGAGCTGTCTGGGCACAATAGTTTTTTTTTTTCTTTTGTTAAATAACTGGATCTGAGGCAAAGCACACAACAGTAATAAGGTGGAGCGCTGGTATTCATGGAGGCCAGGGACCACAGCTGGCTTGAATCACTAAAGCTCTTAAATGCTTGCAATCAACAGCTAATAGTAACAGCTAAGCTCCCAAGCTGCAGTTTCTTCCAAATGTTTTAAAAATGCTCTATAAAGAATAATTTGGCTCCACAAAATTGGAATAATGACAAAATTGGCTAATAATGACCCACCAGTAGTCTGTGGTCCACCATTTAGCATAGGGATGCGAGCTTTAAGGTTCTGAGTAAAAACCTAACTAAAAGTACGAAGCTGCTCTTCAACATTGGAGGCTGAATTTTACAGCTGGAGATGAGGAATTACATGAGAAAATGAGCTAAATACACTAGTTGGATGCAGCTAAAGACTCCCTCCACTTGTAATGAAGTGGATTACATTGGGACTTCCATTTTGCTTGATGACACATCAAGCAGACTGGTTATCCATTTGGCTGGCTGTGCGTTCATTTCTTGCTTCAGCCTAAGCAAACCTCTAACTCACTGTGGACCCAACACTGAATTAATAATTGTTGTTAACATGCTATTCTGTTTCTATGTTTCCTCTGACTGTTGCTCTGCATTGACCCTATCTCTGACCCCGAGATAATTCCAGTTTTAGGCTTTACTGTATGTGACAATGCATAAATTATTATTATTATATGTATATATTTTTAACAGTTTTCATTCAACATGATTAGTCAGGGATTTTAGAAACTTGAAATATTATTTCAAAAAGTAATGATAAAAAAAAAAAAAAAATCAAAAGAACTCGTGGTAGTATCTGCCCTGTCAGAACCTTTTTGGATTATCAGAGTGTATTGGATGCAATTTAAACAAACGCACAATAAATAAAATCTGCTGCTCAGGTTCTCACTTCAGGGTTTTATTCCCCAGATACCGTGTGGTTGTTTGTCGAGACTATTTCATCTAACACCTCACACTGTACTTTCAATTTCTGCACGGTGTGCACTATGTTTGTCTTTCATATGTTGACAAAGCAAGCACTGCTTAATTCAGGAACCAGCATTATCCCAACCCGAGCCTTACCCCTGCTTTTTTCTTTTCTCCTGTCAAGGGAATGAGACGGATAGTTTAGACTTGTGATGTACTTTGTTTTCTATTACATAAATAAAAGTGGAAAAGTATTTTCTTTCCTGCAAAGAGCCATGGTGGAAATGGCAATCTTGGCAACATCTGAGCCAGGTCAGGTATGCATGTTTTTTTTTTCTTTCCTTTTTTTAAATTTATTTATTTTTTTGGCACATTGGCAATCTTTTGAAATGACATGGGTTCTTATGTGGAATACGGAGTACCTGCTACAGCAGTGTGGAAATGGTAGGAAGTTTATGAGCCCACCAATATCGGATGTCCCAAAGGTACAACATACTGAATGTATGAACAAATTATGCATAACATAGAAAAATAAAAAAATTATCAATAAAGAACAAATATCAAGCCAGCTTTGATGAATTATATGTTAAATCTTTAAGATACATGTTGCAAAAACTAAGAACCTATTTAAGTAGATAAACTGATTTAGGAGAAGATAGATAGATCTCCGACATCAGTTTTTCTGTTTCTTTTTTGTGCGTATGCAATGTCTTCTCAAAGCCCAGGTTGGTCATGGCAGAAGCACCAGATCATTTTGTTCTGTGTCATTTAGTGTATAATAACTGATTTGACTTTGAACTGAAGATCCTACCTTTATTGTGATCAAGTAAAAAAAAAAACAAACCTCCATGCTCTCCAAATAAACCTTCTTTTGCATGCGTAAGCAGCAGCTTATCACCCACACACAGGTTAGCTCAAGGTGCCATCACATCTCCACCTGCCCCCGTCATCTGGCTGAGCTGACCGGCTTCCTTCTGCCCTCTCCCATACACCATCACATCTGAGGCTCTGGATCCGTGAGCGCCGACACAAACCTAAGCTCTCTGTCTTCATGTTGCCTCAGTTTGCGCCTCTGATTTCAGCATGAAGTACATTGTAGGAAGCCATTTTTGACAAATCTCATTTTCAGTGTCGGCATTTCAGATCTCACACTTTCTGCTCCATTTGAGCAAAAATCAAGGCTCTAAAGGGGCAGTGTAGTGTAAAATTAACTTTTTTGAGCTTTACATGATGTTATAATGTTATTCCTTCATCAAAAGCACACCTGGAGTGTTGCCTTCATTCTCTCATGCATGTTTGAGAAATTCTTTAGTCTCCATGGGAACCATTCAACAAAGCAGTATGCCTGGATGGACCTATCACAGAGCAGCCCTCCACCACTGCTCTGAAGGAACTGCTGCTAGTTCCTTCAGACTAGAAGCAGCAACTGAAGAGTCATAACCACAAAAAACAGCAGACCTATTGCAGAATGAACCAGCTGCAGTAAACGATCTTCAAGTTAAGATAATTTTCCAATGCAGATGTCTTCAAATATACAATCCAGTGGCATAGCGAGACGACACTTATCTGACCCATTTTCTGATGGAACTGGACCTTCCAACAGGTAAGATGGAGAGGAACCACTCTGTGAAATGGACCCCGCTCACCATCCACCAGGTATCTGGATCTGCTTGGATGGCCGGATTTACATCATATGTGTTAAAGCCAAATTGCATCATCAACGTAGCCCTGAGAACACAAAGTAAACTGGTCAGTTTGTAAAATTTGGCTCGATTTAAAGCGTAACTCACAATGTACTCAAGGGGGATCTGTCACCGGAATCAGGTAAAATATGTTACATCATTTAATTTGATAAGAAAATAAATATCCAACCACTCAATATGAAATTTGTTGATTTTTAGAAACAATTATTTATTCAGAAAACCACAACATTAAGAAATAATAATAGTTATTCTGATAAATAGATCAATAACCAAAAATCCCTCAAAAATAATTATAGGTCAGATTTAAATCACTCAGTTTAAGTCAGCAAAAAAGCCCTAAACAATTAAATGTCCAAATATTCTCGTTCTTTTTTTAAAGAGAATAATGTCCGCCAAAAAGTCCCATATCCTCCAAAAACAAAACAAAGTCCTGGAAGCAGTTCACCTTTTCGAAAGTCCGAATCCAAAATGAAAAATCCAAAACATCAACACCTGCCCCCTAAAAATAGATGAGAAAAAAGAGTGGCACCACCAGAAATCCCCCAAAAGAAAAGAAAAGTAAAGTCCAGCGCTGGAGTGAACTTTGATCTCTGTTTTATGTCTTTTCTTTGATTTTTTTACTTGTTTTAAACATTCAATCAAGTCAAAAACTCCTGCTGCACAGATCTGACGGTGTGCGTCTTCCTTTCTGGTTGCGCCGCCACACGCATCCCTTTTTAATCACTAATTTCACCCACATCTGAAACCAGCGTGATTTTTTTTTATTTTATTTTTTTTTACCCCAAATCAGTTTTAAACAGTGGAAATTCCGGATAATTTTAACAATGAAATCACAGCAACTGCTCTACAAAACAGTTTGATGCATTTACTCTTTAATGTATTTATTCAGAAAAAAAAAAAAAAAAATAGTGGTTATATTACAATTTCCTGATTTTGACATAGGAAAAGTACCAACAGTTCCTTATACAACTTCAAAAATCAGACAATGATAGAATTTGTTCCCTCTCTGTTATTCTCTTCTTGCAAGTTTTGCATGTTGTACTTAATAATTTTGTTGAGAGTTTGTAGTTTGTTTGCATATTTTCACAGAGTATGGGAAGAGAGATGATTTGTTAATCAGAATGAATGAAATGAATTGATGGAGTGCTTTTAAAGTAATATCTAACTTTAGATTTTATGTAAAACATCAAGTTCTTTCCCATAAGCAGTTGGACATGAGTCCAACTCAAGTCCAAGGTCACTGGTGAAAAAGGTCATGTGACTCAGGTCCCCACTTCTGCCTGAGAGCGAGGCAGCCTGCATACGTGGGTCAGGTCACCAGCTCTCCCAGCAGGAGTGGACCACAACTCCATCAAATCCATTGTGGAAGGAAACCTAAAGTCACCCAGTTTTATGGCAATGCTACAAAACTACTGGGGAACATACATAAACTCGTGATTTTGATGGCATTAATTAATCTTTTTAATTCTGTCCTTATTCTGGTATATAGCAAATACAAAATAATTCTGGTATTTCTAACTTTGTGAGAGAAAAAAATGTGTCTTTTTATTTGGTATATGTAATTGCAACTGCATTTTTTTTTTTTTTTGCTTAAGTTGATCAAATGAAATAAGAATGTATCAGCAGGAGCTCCATTGATGATAACATTATTTCAGGTTTCTTATTTTCACAGCTAAGAAAGCAGAACTAAGGATGGCCAAGTGATTCGTTCGTTTCTCTTGCAGCTGCTTGTCAAAACTTCATCCACATTCATGGAGCTGTGGCGATACTTTCTCATCATTGAAGTGTTTTCTAGATCATCAGAAGATAAAATCCATGTTGGTTCCCTCTGGAGCCGGTAGAAATAGTAGTGTGCTGGTTATTGATTGGACCTTATTGCTGTGTCTCAGCTCTTTAGTCAGTACTGTACACAGCCTGATTGCAAATGACATCAGCAGCACAAAATGTCACCACCAGTTTCAGAGACATCTTGGTGTTATTTCAGCAGTGCTTTCCAGTCATCTCTTTCTACAACCGGGAAGAATCATGTCTGCACATGTCCAAATGAGGAGAGACAGAGCTTTCTAAAATATTTACACCATTAACCTCCCTCTGTAAGCTCACTGTGGTGTTTGCCTGTGCAAAAATAAGCGGCGTTCAATAAACTATGACTACTGTCAAGACTGATGGGCGTCCTTCTTTAGCAGGCAGGCTTATAATAAAATGAAGCAAACAGTTAAGAGGTTATGGCCAGTAGCTTACTGCTGACGTGGATAACAGTGTTGTAGTGATAGTCCCTAAATCTAAAACTAAGGCAAGACCAAGACCATGGGGAGGTCTGTGTCCCCATGGTCACAGAACATGAAGACCTAGTTTCCTGCTGTGTGGGGGGCAGGAAACTAGTTTGAAGACCACCAGGCTTTTTACAGCTTTTCAGCACTACATTGTGGCTTTGTGTTTTTGTCATTTTGTATTGTATGCCATAACTATCCAGACATAATCATTCATCTACTGCTTGCTGGAACCTTCGTCCGGCAGCCACGCACACACTCAAGCACAAACAGTGTGTATCTTTCCATTTTTACAAGGACTTTACATTAGATTCTATCCATTTTTCATTAATTTCTACTGCCTTACCCTGACCCACACACTAAGCCTAACCATTGCCATGGTATACCTAAAACAGTGTCTCTTCTTATGGGACCCGGGCCCAATAAGACGAGATGTCCCCACAACATAGTATGTGTTAGGAAAATGGTTCTTACAACACATCTTATACAAAACCCACATATAGATGTATTTCCACCCATATCAGGACTTTGTATTGACTTCCATTCATTTAAGACACCAGATATTTTTTCCTAACCCTAACCATCTATTATTTGATCCCCATTAAGCTCAGATCATTAATAAAAACACATCAGAGAGATCGGTTACCCTAACAGTCCTGTGGAAGGAAGGCGGAGAACCCAGAGAGAACCCAGAGAGAACCCACGTTTGCAGAGGGAGAACTTGCAAACTCCATCCAGAAAGACTCCAGGCATGAATTCAAACCCAGCACCCACCGGCTGTAAGGCAACTTAATGAAACATTATTAAATACTAAAATTAAATTTGACTGTAATCTAAATATAAAATACAGAGCCAGATTTGCATGAATTTTTTTTATGTGTTTCTATTCTTTCTATACAATTTTTTTTATTGTTCTGGAAACTGTTTCCAAGCATTTCCTCCTCCAGTTAGCTCCTCTGACTTCTTCTCAAAAAAATGCATAGAAAACACTACACCTTTACCACAGTTGCATTACTTCAGCTACAGGAGAGTTTTTTTTGGTGTTGTTGTTGTTGTGATTGTTTTTTAAAGCCAATGCCTTGGTTTGGTTTTTGTCTGTAAAGGAAGAAGTGAGTCAGAAAGTATGATTCAACAGTTTTCCTTAACACAAGCAGTACGACAGCTCTCCATTCTAAGAAAACCACAGTCAACCAACATCCAGTCATTTCCTTCCTTCATCCCCAAAGGTACCCTTTTGGTATAAAGCAATCACACAACTGTCAAGGCAATGGCAGTGCAGTTACATCACCTTTCAGGATTGTCAGGTTACAAGGTTCATATTTCTCAAACACTGATCTCTGGTTGTCATTTTGAAGTTATAAATGTGAAAAGTTAACTGCTTCAGCTTCAGATATTGCACCTGGTTCAGCTGAACTCTTTTAAATGTCTGCTCTTTAAAATCTGTTCAAAAGAAGCAGCTGTGTTAAAAGGTGGGTGTGATAACAATTACAATGTGAAGACAAACCCGGACACTATCGCCTCCACAATCTCTCCTGATAGATTGTCAGGACACATTCTGCACTTTGAGGGTGAACTTGAGTGTTTGTCGGCTGGAGCAGAGTCAGTGTTACGTTTCTATTTTGAGAGTGATGGTTGCTGGATCCAGGAAGGCGGGTTTCCTTCTAATCTCCTTGACTTTTCGACAGGCAATCACGGACACAGAGATGTGTTATCGGGGATGGCCACTTTGATAGCGTGCTCAGATATATGTTCACTTAATTTCAGCTCACTCTTTCTCTATCCAGGAACCAACGGCTGGTTAGCTACTTGCAGTCGAAACCAGATATTTACATACCCTGTAGAAAAAGAGACATGATCTTTTATTTTTTCACATCGTCTGACATTAAATTACACTAAACATTTCCTATCTTAAATCAATTAGTATTATCAAAGTTATTCCTCTTTGCCCAACAAAATAACATCTAGATGTTTTTATTACTTTTTTTTCAAAGTTGGAAGTATACATAAATTAAAATGTGTTTGAACTCCTGAAGGCTCCGCCTGTTTTTAAGAGATCTGCTTGAGAAAGAGATGCCCAAAGTGAATTTAATATGACTCAGGAAATTAAAGGTTTATTGAAATGACCACATATCATACACCTTACTGCACTAACATACAGCAAATAAAATTAAGCATAGAAGTTAGTTGACAAAAGCCCAGTTGAACATTCCAAATTAGACATTTTGGAACAGTTTGTTACCATACAGGTGGAATGTGGAATCTCTGTTTAAAAAAAAAAAAAAAAAAAAAAAAAAATGTAACTTTTATCTCACCATAGACATTATCACTAATAAAAATGTTTGTTTTTTTGTGTTTTTTTTTTAACTATAATTATTATTTTTTTTTTATATGACAATGGTATTTTTACATGTTATCTAACAGAACAGGAGTCAAAAAATAATAATAAATACTTTGGCCAGACATTTCAAATAATGCAGGGCAGTTTCTCAGGAGCCCATTGGCTACTTAGATGATTGGCTCAGCCGTTGAACTCCCAGAGAATCAGAAAAAGAGGAAACGCATTTGTTGTCAAGCGAGAGAATGCAATATTTCACAGTCAGAAATCGCATCAGTGATGCGAGACAATGGATTATTAAAAAAAGAAATGGGAAAATTTGACTCTAACTCAGATTATGGCCATTAAGGAGCAAAGATAAGATATTATTTATGTTTTTGGCCTTACTAAAATAAGCCACCATTTAATGAAAGAACTGGTTTAAATAACAAAATACTCATGCTTTACAATGATCCATCAAAGTTGTGACTTTAATTGAAAATCGGTGGCTTAAAAGACTTGAAGATTGACTTTGAGCTTGTTATTTTGCAGAAAGAGTTGAGCAGGAATTTCTATCTTTAAATGTACAAAGCTGGTACAGAAAACCCTTTAAACAGCTTGTAGCTGTAATTGCAGTGGAAGGTGGATCTATAAGTATTGACTTAGACGGACTGATAACAAATAAACAAATAAAAACCATGTATCCTTTTTCTTCCACTTCACAGTTATGTACTGCTGTTATGTAGTTCTGTCAGGGAATATTCAAATAAAGCAAAAATCAAGATTTTCCCAAACAATGCAGTGGAATTTACACAGGAAGTGCTCCAACATCAGAGCGCTATAAACTTATTTTCTAATGAATTCAGCTAAGGGCATTGATGGTCTATTCCAGTACTGTTGAACTTCTATCCAACAATAAAAACGTTAGCTTAACTGTTTTATGAAAAGCAGTTAGGATGATCTGTTTTGATGAAGTACCATTTACAACCTTAAACCAAATATACTTCATTAAAAAAAACATGCTTCACTGATAAAACACAGCTTGCTGGTCTCTGCCTGCTGGGCTCTCCTGAGCTCCTCTGTGGGAATAAGAGGAGTAATATTCTAAGTTGATTGAAAGAACTCAGGAATTTGAAAAAGAAAGACGTTTTGTGCTTATCCCACGATATGCTGAGGAGTGACTCCTTTCGTTTTTGTTGTTGAGGAAAGGTCTTTTCAAAATACCACAGAACTAAAGGATTTTTCAAACATGAGTGAAAGAATTATGGCACCACTCCAGGTGTTTTTTTTTTTTTTTTTTTGAGGGAATAACATTATGACATGTTGTAAAGATCAAAAATGTATATTTTTCATATCACTGGTCCATATGCACATTGCTCTTGGACTGGACAAAAGTGGCAGGATAAATAAATTTATTTATCCTAAATCAGAATTAAATCAAAAACTTACATTTATGCTGCAATTTCATTGGGAAATCTTGACTTCTACTTTGTTATGATTTGTTGTTTCTTTCTGTTCCTTTTGCTCAGACTGAACTTGACAAAAAGGCTTTCTTTCTATCTGCTGCCTCTTCACTGCAACTTGTTTTAAAAAAAAAAAACTTTTAGATTGACTGAATTCATCTCGTTTAGTGCTTTTAAATGTAAACTAAAAGCTCTGGAGGTTGATTAAATGAGATGTACCTGTTATTTATAGCTTGACATTTTCTTTTAACTGTATTTTTCTGTACTGTATTTGTTGCTGCCTCTTGGCCAGAACTCCCTTGAACGAGATTCTCTTAATCTCAATGTTTTTTGCTTTTTTTAATCTGGTAAAATAAAGGTTAAATAAAACAAAAGACAGCAGGACAGTCAAACCACCGGTTTTTGTTGTGTACTTCAGTTTTACTGGTGAACTAGGGGCATGCCACGCTTACCCAAACTCAGCGGAGTGCCGACTTCTTTTTGTCTAGTTCTAGTTATTTTTTCTTCAGTTGTACATGATGCATTCAACTGCCTGACCCAGCTACAGCCCATCACCAGATTGTTGTCACATCAAGCCAAACCAGAATCCCAGACTGGTTGTTTTTCAGACCTGGAAAATGTTTCTATCGTGTTTTCCTGAATAGCATCTGGACTGGCTGCTCTTGACCCCTCACTCATTTGCATCACACATCAGTTTTTTCTATATATGCTGTCCATGATGTCAGTCTAACCATACCTGGGTCAGCGAGTACTAAGTCTCTTCTATTTCATTTTCTCCTCTTTAAATTATCCAGATCTTCTGTTTTATGACAGAATTTTTTTGCCCTAGTAAGTTGATAAGAGTCATGTGGAAGAACTAAAAATACATCACATGGGGCTCGTTTTGTAGAAAGTATTAGCAACTATACAATGACTACTGTACTAAAAATAGCTAAAAAATAAATGACACTAATAAATCCCTGTCTGAGTTACCTGGTACAGTAAGAAATGGAGCAGGGATTTTATTTTAGGAGTGAATAAAGTCACTTCAGCTGAACTACTCAAAGAAAGGTTGGCACAGTAGCTGAGGCTTGTGATAAAAATGAGGACTCATAGGCAGGAACATTTTGCTGCTGGCAACTAGAAGTTAAAGGATAAAAAGATACATCATTCCTGATGTCTTTTAAAATAAGATTCAGTATGTGACAGAATAGGCTTTTCTGTCCCCTGACTCATTTGGATTCAGTGTTGACCGATTGTGAGTGAAGATAAATATGCTCCATCATACATCAGAGGTTCAATTCAAAAACACTTTTTTTTTTTTTTTTCCAAAGGAAAATGTAATGTAATCATAACTCATCAAAGTTTCTTCAAATAATTTTTTTTAGATGGTGCTGCAGTGGGCAAGAAGGATTCTTCGTAGCAGTCAGTCTTGGAAGAAATCTGAAGAGGCCTCTGACTGAAGACTGTTGCTGAATGACAGTCTCATGACTGTCTTGACATGACAGAGAGCACACTGAAGATTCATCCAGGAAGTGAAACCCAGAACAACATCTGAAGCCCAGCAGATGACCCAAAACCCACTTACCGTCAGGTTTTGGTTTTTAACAACAAGGAAAAAGTTGCAAGATAGCATCCATGAGGGAATTTCAAGGTGAAAACCATTGCCTGCCAAAAATAACACAAAGGCCTAGCTGAGATGAGCTGAAAAACATTCCGATGATCCTCAACACATTTGGAAAAATATTCCTTGAACTATGAGATAAAAGCAACTTTTTAGTGGAAGTCGTGTGTCATATTACGCCTAGAATAATCATTCCACATTTGATTATTGTTGGTCTCATGAAGTATAAAACCAGCTCTACCATTTGCTAGTTTTATCCCAGTTAAACTCTGATACAGTAAAGTTAGTAAACTTGCCTTGTGCCTCTTGAGCTTGGAATAAAAGATCAGCGGCACAGGTTTGGTCAACGATACTACACAACATACATGTTGGATTATACTTTAACATAAATCTAATCAGTCAAAGACTATTGGAGAGAAGGAATCAGATAGCATATAACTAACCAGGAAAATGCTAACTAAGAATCAGTCCATTGCATGCAACAGAAAAACCTCTGTATGTGTGAAGAATAGTGAGATGGAGCTGCTTTCAGGCAGTCATGTGGGATAAGATCAGATCAGGACTCAGAGAGCAGGCGATGACTGCAGGGTTTTCAGATTAAAGCTATGACTTTTCACATTGCCTGAAGACACAATCAGAGGTTAGTAGTAGCATTTAGGATTCCTTTGCTGAACTGAGATTCTGTATTTTATTTATTTAGATGAGACAACAAGCCTACGGGTCAGAACACGCCTGGAGTTCCTTTTGGTCCTCAGTGATGTGGAGCATAGGGGACATGAACTTTGACTTAAAAGTTGAAGCCATTGAACTTTACTTGGTTTGAAAAAGAAAACTTGAGTGACATGTTCTGTTTTCTTTAAACCGGTACATTCATGCTAAAATTAAGCTAAAGGAAAGTAGCATTCAAATATTCTAGAATTTTGATAAATTGTTTTCATTTATTTTGGTAATTCTGTAATATCTGGAAACCAAGGTGTTTTTCTTAATAAACATTATCATATCAGCAAAATGTCATACCAACCTGTTTCTGGAACTGGACCTAATCATTCTAGAGTTGTGCCATATCGTCTCACTGGATTTGTTTTAACACTGGTGAAAGAATGAACATAGTGATGTCATTTAACTGAGCCTGACCTGTGCAGCTTCGGCTCGCCTCTCCTCTCCACATAGACGGCCATGGCATAAAAAAAAAACAAAAAAAACAAACAAACAAAAAAAAAAAACTTTCTGGAACACCAAAGATTAGCACAAGGTTCAGGGCCACTGAGTTATGTGAAATAGGAGAAATCTTTTCTGCAGGCTCCGGGATACGACTATTCAGAATCTAGTAGTTAGCTAGTTGCTGCGATTTCCTTTTCTAATAAAACATAATTTTTTGTTTTGCACAAAATTGAATTAAAAAAAAAACAAAAACATGAGGGTGAAAAACTAATATCTCGTAGAGCTACTTGTTAAACTACAGCAGTGTGTCATTTGTGTATTTTTGTTTTATTTGCACTTCATAGATCATTTCCGACTGTGTTTTGTTTGCAAAAATTAGTTTGCATTTATGTGTTTTTATCTTTTGTTTTGGGCACATTAAATATATTCTGTGATCCTGTATATATTTATATTTTTTATTCTATGGGCAGTTTATAAAGAACATAAAAAAGTGTTTTGATGTTGTATATTTAATTGGCAAAATCCAACAACGTCCTGCCCCTTCCAAAAAAAAAAAAAAAATATTAAAAAGCAGAAAATATGAAATATTGTATTTGATCTTGTTATTGAGGTATTTAAAAAAAAACAAAAAAAATATATATATTTTGCGATATAATTTTTGTATAATATCGGCCACCCCTAGTGGTGATTGGAATGCTCAAGTAGACATTCCAATCACTGTTTTAATCACTAACAGTCCAGAAAGGGGAGCTTGTCTCTTTTTCTTTTTCCTCCCTTTCTTACCACTAAGTTTAGCCCTAAAAATGTTCTAAAAGGTCATAGTGATCGGATTTCTGAAAATAAATAAATTAACTAACAAATTGGGATACTTAAGGAATGGTCCTGTTTTGGACAGACATAGCAGTGCACTGCGCTGCCATGTGGAGGCAGTGTAAATGCTCCTATCCACTATAATGAGCATGTGTTTAAAGTTTTGACAGTTCAGTGGTGATGTAAAGTGTTCATTATAGTTTTACAAGTTTATTCATGTTTAAATAATAAAAATCAAGAACCACAGGAGCAACATGTCTCTTCACAACAACAAAAAAAAGAAAAAAAAAAAGAAATCGTAGCAGTAATAGCAGCACAGCACTAAGACTGAAATAAAAGAAATAAAACATAATTTTGAAATATGCTTATGTGGTATCTTAGTATAAATATAAAACATTTTTAATTATTCAAACAGTTTTCTCAGCTGATGAAATGTGAAAGATGCTATCCCTCGCAAAAGCAGCCATTTTTATTTTTAGCTGGAAGCTGATGCAACAGAAGAAATGATGATCCAAACCTTTGATGGGAAGTATCAGCCCAGTCCAAAAAAAAAAAAAAAGAAAAAATGTTGATTCACACAAAAAACTCCATTTTGGTGGTCATTAGCTTCCTCTTTTTAAAGCTGGTGTGTTCTGCTCTTCTTCTGCCTGCAACGCTAACTGGCTACTATGCGGTGACCGCAGTTATTGCCCTACATGTGCCTAAAAGCTACAGTAAAGACATAGATTTAAGCTTAACGTTAAAAGTCCCAGTTACAGAAGACTTGTTCCCAATTTTTAGCATTTAATGAGAAAAAAGAAAGTTGTACATACAATGAACCCTCGCTATAACGCAGTTCACCTTTCACGGTCTCGCTGCTTCGCGAATTTTTGTGCAATTTTTTTATTTTTTTTTTCTCAGTACATTGTATTCTGTGTCCTGATTGGCTAAACAGTCTCTCTGCTTCTTCTCTACCTGTGTGTCAATAATGTTGTGGTTTAATATGTACACGTACGTAAAACAGCTTGCAGAATTTAAGTTTGTAAACTCTCTTGCAATTTCAAGTTTCTCTAAAACCCATAATGTCGACAAAACGTTCTGCACCGACAAAGGGACTTGTGGTCAGGCCTAAA
>CAEGAD010087096.1:0-35517 GCA_903067055.1 Poeciliopsis paucimaculata | reverse complement strand
ATGTACCTCTATTCCAGAACAGCTGATTCAAATGATTGCATGACCATCAAGCGCTACAGAAGCCTGTTAATCACCCATATATTCAATCCAGGTGTGTGGCATAAGGGAAACACCTAAAATATGTAGGGCAGGGGGGCGTGAGAACCGGAATTGAGAAACACTGCTATAAATACATTTTCAGTGCATTAGCATTAATCTCTAGCTCAAACATACTGAATAGTTCAAACTTTATTGAAGAGGTTGGATTTTGAGTTAGCGAAACAATTATTTACAAATTATTATACTACTGAAAAACCTTCCAATTGTATAGAATTGGAAGGTTTCTGGTGTTTCAAGGAGTCCATAAATTGATGCTCTATAAAAGGTCTTTGAGGTACTTGAGAAGAAAAACTTGCCAACAGCATCAGAAGAACCCAGAAGTGAGCATGAAGGACTTTTCCACATGTTCATCTCTTGTTTTATGCCAAATCCAGTTTAAATGACTTCAGTAGATTTTTTTAAATTTCTAATTTTCACTGTAAGTTATTGCTCTGACTGAAGATAAGTAAGCGCTGACATGAAGTAGATCATTTAGAACGTTTCCTGAACTCTAAAAATGGACACCCATTGGCCTTTCTTGGGCAACAAGTTCTCTTCTCTTTCCCACTTTGAAGAGTGGCTAAGAAATATAAAAATAATTATTCATTTTTTTGTTTTTTTTTGTTTTTTTTTTGTTTTTCTGACAACAGAACAGCTTGTCATTTAACTGAGTTTACTTTTATGCTAAGTGAGTCATAACATTGAGACCAGTGAATGTGCCTCAGGTAAACTTCTAATCTGCTGAAATGAAATTCTCACGCGTGAGGAATTTTGTCACCTGTGTTCATTCTCCCTCGCAGTGTTTACTAACTCTGAGAGGACCTGTGATAAAGAGTTCATCATCCGCAGAGCTGCAACCAACAGAGTCCTCAATGTGCTGCGTCACTGGGTCTCCAAACACTCACAGGTTTGTTTACACCCACTGCTGTGTGCAGGTCTGACTGTTCCTGCTTGTGTTCCTGCATCTGTGTGGTCTAATTAAAGCAGGTGACTGATGGGTTCTCTTGCTGCTCTGCTGCTCTCTACTGAAAAATATAAACGGCTCACAAGCGCGCACACACACACAGCATATTGTTGCTGTTTCAGCCGGCTCGACCGACCAACCCCTCTGCTAAACGGCCATTGTTTAATGAATTGAACATCAAGATAATTGCCTGGCTCTGCGCAGAGGTCCTTCTAGGCTAACTGCATTGATCCGTTTTCTGTACATTTCTTCAATAACACAAAACTCTGCGATGACATGCCTGCTTTAGTAGGCTTATTAACACGCAGCAGAGCTCCAACATACACTACACATTTTTTGCTCTTCTGACTAAAGAGCAAAAAGAGATTGAATGCTGACCTTTGAACTAGAGTTTGAGATGGGAGTTAAGTGGAAATTTGCAGCCCAAAAAGGTGTAAAGACTAAGTGTCATGACTTGGGGTGGTGGAAGGGGGTGAGGGAAAAGCAGCACACCCAGGTATCAGTAAGATGATGATTTTAATGGTGAATAATCCAAAAAGACACAGTCCAATGCACAATCCAAAAACCTGGCAGCACAGTTGAGTGGAAGGGTAGGGCTCAGCACTGGTAGCATCAGGTCACACAAATGGACAAAGAGACTTGCGACAAACACTGAATAGACGAGGACCCAACAAGGCACACAGGTGGGGTTAAATACACAGAGGGTAATCGCAGAACGAGATACACCTGGGGACAATCAAGGGGGAGACAGGACAACACTGAGAACTCAGAAACATAGAAACTCAAAATAAACACACAGAAAACTCAAATCCTGACAGTAAGGACTGAGGGGATTCTGGACGGGTAGAAAAATGCTCAGGTATCTAGAAATATTTGAGACACAGCTAGTTCCAGATGCTTGACTTGCTGCAGCTGGACAGAGTGGAAAAGCTACAGTAGTTTTAGTTTGGTGTCCTCAGTATGAGCGCGCTCAGTCTAGGTGTCTATTTGTGATTAGGACTTTGAGATGAACGGGGAGCTGAAGATGTCGGTGATTTATCTCCTGGAGGAGGTGCTGCGAGATCCAGACCTCCTGCCCCAGGAGAGAAAAGCTACTGCCAACATATTAAGGTGAGACACCAGCACACATCACCAGGAACTGAATTAAAGGAAACAATACGTCTCTTTCATGAGATGTTGCTTATTCTTTTAAATAAAATTTTGATCAACATATTTTCTTGTCATTTTAATTTTTTTTGTCTCCCAGTGCCCTTTCTCAAGACGAGCAGGAGGATGCCCAGTTGAGGATAGAGGATATTTTACAGATGGTAAGATACAGAGAGCATTTAATGACAGATTTTATGAGAAAATAAATCATTTTTGCTATTTTTATCCTGCAATAATTCCCTGCATAAAGATAAATTATCAATCCTTGTTGCTAAATATTGCCCTCATCAGCTACAGCCTATGGTAATACACCATTTAATTTTGATTCATGGCTTTAAGGCACCCTGCTGGTGCCTTTATATATTATTAATAATGTTGCAAAATACTTTATCCTCTAAATCGAAAACACTGAAAAACTGAAAAAAACATTTATACCCTGCATACCCCAATGATTTTACATTTTGACACAGAACAAGACGAAGTTTCAATATGATAAATTAGTATTTGATATGATAGAGTAAGACAAAATAATTTACAAATTTTTGACCTGACGTGAACAT
Organism: Poeciliopsis paucimaculata; assembly: GCA_903067055.1. Taxonomy (NCBI): domain Eukaryota; kingdom Metazoa; phylum Chordata; class Actinopteri; order Cyprinodontiformes; family Poeciliidae; genus Poeciliopsis; species Poeciliopsis paucimaculata. The sequence goes on along the minus strand of CAEGAD010087096.1, from coordinate 32,769 downwards.
GGATGTTTCCAGAACTTTTTACAAGTAAAACGTTTAGTTTGTCATACATTTTTATTCAGTCCCCTTTTTTTTCGAAACACCAAAACAAAATTTGATGCAACCTCTTTCTTAATTAAGCCAATAAACTGAGCCCACCTGTGTGTAATTTAATCTTAGTATAAATACAGCTATTCTGTGAAGGCCTCAGGTTTTTTGAAGAACGTTAAAAAACAAACAGCGGGTTGAAGATCGTAGAACAAAGCAGACAGCATAGATACATTTCTGGAGAGGTTTAAGCAGAGTTATGTTATAAAACAATATTACAAGCTTTAAATATAGATCTACAGTTCAGGTGGTAAAATCCATTGACATGGTAGCTATTTGTTGGACATTTAATAAGTCTGACCCTTGTGGAAAAGTGGTAAGAAATGAAAGCCTTTATTAAAAAAAGCCATAAGAAATCCCATTCAAAATGTCCCACATGAGCACACCTTCTCCAACAGTGAGACATGGTGGAAGAAACATATCCCACTGATTTTCAGCTGCTGTAATTGCAGTGAAAATAAATCATTGGAGTTTATACTCAGGATTGGGACAAATTCACTCCAAACTTATTAGATTCACATAAAATTACACAAAGGTTTATGTGACATGGAACATTTTGTAGAAACGTTTAGGCTGCATTAATACTTTCACCAAGGAATTGCATAAAAATACTTAAACTTCACAGTATGTTGCCTGTGTAAGATGTGAAAAGTCTTGGTCAGTCCTGTCCTCAGTCTAGGTGTCTAGACTGAGGACAGTCTGGAGATCAGACCCCTTCTGCCTGTCCTGCAGGCAGAAGGGGTCGGAACTCCCTCTTCCTGACTGTCAGTCAGCAGAGGAAGGTTGGTTGTCACCTCTCATATCCATCACAGTTGCTCCCTGTATTAGACATTTATATCTTGATATTTATGATGGTTTATGAGTTTGTTGTTTCTGTGCGCGTGTTAAGGCGGACTGTCCAAAGGCTGAGTGTTTTGAGTCTCTCTCGGCGATGGAGCTGGCTGAGCAGATCACTCTGCTGGATCACATCGTCTTCAGGAGCATTCCCTACGAGTCAGTCCTTTCATAACGCTCTATTTTAGATGACTTGTGAGAAAACATTAACATTCTATAGTCCATAAATTACAGAGTTCAGAGACCTGTCTATTAATAAATTAGTTTGTCAGAGTTAAGTGGTTTAACATTCCTCTGTAAATTATGACAAAGCAGTCAGACCCCAGAGGAAAACATCTGTAACATCCAGGACAGGCGGGATTAACAAGTTGATCTGAGCTCAGCAGTTTGTCTTTGTCTCCTCTCTGCCAGAGAGTTCCTGGGCCAGGGCTGGATGAAGGTCGATAAGACTGAAAGGACTCCCTACATCATGAAAACCAGTCAACATTTCAATGATGTAACTTGTGCCTCTGTGAAAAACGTGTCTTATTTATCTTTAGGGCCCACTAGGTGCTTTTAAACCTTTCCATTTCCTTTGCAGATGAGTAACCTTGTGGCATCCCAGATTATGAGCCACACTGATGTTGGCTCGAGAGCGAGCTCCATCGAGAAGTGGGTTGCCGTGGCGGACATCTGTCGCTGTCTGAACAACTACAACGGAGTGCTGGAGATCACGTCTGCGCTCAATCGCAGCGCCATCTACCGTCTGAAGAAGACATGGGCTAAAGTCAGCAAACAGGTACAAACATGTAATAAATATTTTAAACTAACCACACAGTTCAAAATGTCATTAAGATATTACTTCTAATGTGTGCCTAAATGTGAATCCTAAAAATTACAAATATTAGGACAATTACAAAAATACAAAACAGAGTACATTTAAATTGTTCCAATCCCAACATAGATTGCAATTTACTAAAAGAGAATAAATGTGAATTTTATTATGACTGATACGTGGGCCAATGTAGAGCCCATATTTGTTTTGTGCTGTTTGCAGAAATGCTTTTAAAATAAATGTCATTGTGTGTTTGTTGTACTTTTCAGACTAAAGCTCTGATGGACAAACTGCAGAAGACCGTGTCCTCTGAGGGAAGATTTAAAAACCTGAGGGAGACGCTGAAAAAGTAAGACACTCTACTTATCCAAAAGATAAAAAAACAAAAGGTAATTTTAATCTGCCCTATTTTTTTAAGTTATTGAATTTGTATACTGTAAAATATCCCAACCCGGAAGAAAACGGTTCAAATGCATCAATGTCTAAAATTATTATGACACGTGAGACATGTAGGTAAATTTCTGACCTAAACTGTATTATTTTCAAACGCCCGTCATGCAGCTGCAACCCTCCGTGTGTGCCATACCTGGGAATGTATCTGACAGACTTGGCCTTTATCGAGGAAGGAACTCCCAATTTTACTGAGGAGGGTCTTGTTAATTTCTCTAAAATGAGGATGGTGAGCATTATTATTAGCACAAGTTTATCCAAATAATAAATATATCGGGACTCTGTTTTTTTTTTTTTTTCTTCTTTAATAGTAATTGTTTTTACATTTTCATTAGATCTCACACATCATCAGAGAGATCCGTCAGTTCCAGCAGACACCTTACAGAATAGAGCATCAACCTAAGGTATTTTCTTTTGTTACTTTTCTGCTTCATTTACTTTATTTCTGCTGTTACTTGTTGCAGATTTTGAGTACATAGAAAGATCAACATTTTATATTTCTTAGGGGAAGTAGACTGTATTGTCCAGAGATGGAGCAACAGAAACGCTGTAGCCAACCCTTTATGATTAGAGTAAAATTTTGTTGTGTTTTAGGAAAGCGAGAAACCTTGGTGTATTTACAAAAGTGCAAAATATGTTGTGCATATTTGGGTGCCGGAATAGGTAGTATTCTCTGAAGAGAATTTCATTTTAGTCCCTCCTTTAACTCTCAAGGAGCCACATGTAATGCATAAGGATGACAGGAGCAGACAATGTTCCTGAAAGCAAAGCTGGCCTAAACCATTTGCAGCATAAGCCAGAAAAAAGCACAAGCCTGTTTGGCAGTTTAGATAGCCTGCTGCAGACATTGGACATACTCTGTAAGCAGCTGTGACTATAATTTATTTGCATATTGGTCGCTCGTAGCTGATCCTGGCTATCACCTTTTAAGAGGAATGTTTATTCAGATTATAGCATTCAAAAATTACAGTGAGTCATCCCTCATTTCTTTATATTTTGTAAACAAGAATCCAGTCATGTTTTAGTCATCGTTGTTCTAAATTGATTTTAAAGATGCACACATTAGAGACAGTGCTAATGTGTGGAGGATTGACTGAATGCATAGAGGCAAGATTTTTGGATTCTGACCAGAATCTGATAACCAGCCTTTTTTTTATTGCATCTATACTTAATATTAATCCTAGACTTTAGTTACTTTGAGGTGCTTGCACTTGAGGTTTTGTTTCATGTTTTATCAAAAATATTTTGTTTAATTTCTAAAAAAAAAAGTCAGATGAGTTCAAACACATTTTCACCAATAAATGCTAGTTTAACAACAATTTGGTGGTTCTCCGAGAGCTACTGCAGAAGGCCTGAACACTTGGCCCATCTTGTTTCAGGTGTTTGCAATATTTTAATTTTTTGCTACAAACATCTTTCAGATACACTTTATGTCCTGTGGGTCTTCTGCACAACTAACCTTTGTTCATTATTCATCTGTTTTTGTTTTTGAGGCACTCTATTGAGAATCTGACACTAAATGCTTGAAGAAGCATCGTCCCCAAGTCTGATGTCTTGAAAACAAAATATAGAGAATTTGGAGATGGGTCAACATCATCTATATTGACTATAGACTCTTAAAAGAAAACACAAACCCCCTCAAAAAATTTATTCAAATCACTGATGTCATTTTTCTGTTGTAAAATCTTTCCAGCATGTTAACCATCTGCAGCAACAACCCTAATAAAAAAGATACAAACTCTTGTCTCATTTGTCATACTGGCTTAGGTGACTCAGTACCTTATGGATAAGACTCTGACCATGGATGAGGACACGCTGTATGATCTCTCGCTAAAAATCGAGCCCAGACTGCCTGCCTGAATGATCAGTTTGAAGCTTTTGAGAACCCACCGAACCTCTGAGGATGAAACACCCACCCTGACCCTAATCCATCAAGAAAAAAATGGAAGAAAGTCATCAGAGCATTGTGGAAAGGAATGATGCTCTTGTGGAAAATGAGCTGTTTTGCAGAATAATGAGGTAGCATGAGAAGAGGACAGAGATGGGTAAGGTGTCTGAGCGATGAATGCGGGTCGGATGCACAGCATGAAGGTTTCCTTAGAACAGAGTGTGGTGCACACTACATCACTCTTCCTCAGAGAGCCTGAGAGTGCAGAGAAAGAAGTGGATGAACATAACAGAGATGTAGCATAAACAGATGGAGTTACAGAGAGAGGACTGAGCTTATGTCTCTGTGCCATGACTTGTGTTTTGTTGCTTATGCATTTCCATGCAACGCCCCGAACAAAGATCCCTCTTACAAAATGCTTTCTGTCATGACGGTCACCACATTAAATCTGCACGATCTCATCTTAGGATGTGTCTGTTTGAATGGCCTTTGACCTGACCTCTGAACTCAGCATACAGCACTCCAACCAGAAGGACTTTATTTGGCATTACGCATCCTCAGTGATCTTAGCAGATTAAAATCAGCTGCTCTCCTCAAATTTACTGTTAAACGACACACTGAAATGAAATTTCATATTCCTTGCCGAAGATTTTCACATGCCGGAAAAAAATTTAAGCCTATAATTATCTTTTATCTGTGTCTAGCCTAAGATTTCTATAAAAAATGAAAAGCTATTTTTTTACTTATTGCCCAGATGAATTATACAAATTTAAGACATTTTCCAGTGCCTTCCTCTTGTGTAGGTCAATTTCTGCATACTTGACAATTTGTCCAGTCATAGCTTTATATAACTCCTCAATGTACTCTAAAAATAATCTAAAATGGATTTTAGTTTTAGCTTAAAACTTGTCAGAAAATAGGTAACATATGCTCCATGGTACTGTAGCATGTTGGTGTAAAGATAGGGAATGCAACATTGAAAACGTAAGCAAACATCGCCCTCTACTGTTTAATTGTTGTAAGGAGCCCTGCCAGCCTAAACCATTTGCAGCATCTGTGTGCAGTTATAATGTTTTGGCTTTTGCAAACTGTCAGCTGTGTGAATGTGTGTTTTCTGAGTGACCGCATGTTAGGCAGGGGCAGCTCTCTCTGAGATGTAGCTTTGCTTGACTGACGGTGGGATCATTGTTTACAGTTTAATTTATTTAGTACATTAAACTATATTTAATTTTTTTGTATATAGTGACTCCTCAGATATGCGACTTAGAGAAATTGTTATGCTGTGAATAAGATTTTTATTGTTTTTCATTTATTTAATTTTAATCAATTAATTAAGTTTGTTTTGGTATTTATATTGAATTGTTGTTTTGCATCTCATGAACCTACAAAAATGATGTATTCTGTAGATTGAAAAAAAAAAAAATGTAGCATTTGAATGATCACTTTGTTTTTCATATTGATGATATAATAGTGTTGCATGCACACAACAACTGCATGCTGTGCATGTCTGACTGTATTTCTCCTGTACCTTCATCCGCTGCTTCTCTGTATGAAAATGTTCTGTGTAGGTGCTGAAGAAAATATATAAAAACAATATTTTGTCCAATTAAATCTGGCATGTTTGTCTCTTGTCAAGCCCCGTCTCAGGGCTGTCAGCCACAAAACAACTTGTTGTTACACAGTGATGTGTTGAAGCTTTTTCTCATTTAAAAATGTGTCTGTAGTTCTGGATGTCTGTTTCACGCAAGGGGTTAGAAAAGCAGATTGCTGTATTTGTGTTGTAATTATTTATGTGTATTTGTTTTTGTGCTACTTTATCTGTTTACATTTTTCACTTGTTGGTGCAGGGAAAATAAATACAACATGCCTTATGCATTTTCTCTCTTTCAATTTAATGCACTGCAGCTTTGATTATATTCAGATAATGCTACTGTAGCGTTTACCTTAACGCTGGTCCTGTGTTCAAGCCACATGGAGCAAATTATGCACAACAGAGTAAGCGATTTAAAGACCATTTCTTTCGTATTGCACATTGTTGGACTGAATCTCAGAAAGCATTCTAAAATAAAGCACCAGTGGCAAAATTATGTACATTTATATAAGGAGGAACATATTTAACCAGGATAACGTCTTAGTTTTCACCCAATTTTTTACATGAAGCACCACAATCATTGGGGAAAGAAAGAACGCTAACCCTGTTTTTGTCTTGCAAATGAACAGCCACGTTTCCAGTAGAGAGGTGTTTGTTAAAGAGAGCAAATGATTTTTTATTTTAACCAATAGCCAGTTATGTGGTTTATATGAGGTTTGAGATAGCACTTAATAATCAAACAACAGAATCCAATGTATTTGAGTGGTATACTAAGGCTAACAAGATTTTATGTTTTCTGGCTTTAAAATGTGACAAACTTTAAATCAAAACTCATTTTTCTTCTGCTACAATGTGTGGACAGACACACATAACAGAACAACACAAAATATTTTGAGCCAAACTGGTTACAAAAAGTGAAACAAACAAAAAAAATGCCTGAATTTTAGTAGATATACATATTATTCTTGCTTTGTTTAAATGTATTTTTATATTACATCATTTTGTTACGTCTCACATAAAAAGTGGTTATACATTTTTTGTACAAATAATGCAATCCACTTGCTGTAGTCCCTGTGAAGACATTTAAAACTCATTGCATCTTTAAGTGTGAAGAAAACAATCCGTGTTCATTAGAAAGGCCGTTTGATTAATCTAACACACAGGCTACACAAAATATAAGCATATTTAATTAATTTAAGGCAGATGCGCAGTTAAGCTATTACTGCATTAAAAGCTAATTCACTAAATTACAAAATGTATTCCTACTGTTCATGGTTCTGATTAAATCCCCTTTTGTTCTAATTCGTTAACCAGAGTCTAACTCCATTATTGTGTCCTGTTGTCACAATAATGTTTTCAATGGACTAACTACTTTTTAAAACTACAAACAAGCACTTGTTTTTTTTATGTTGGTACAGAGTTGATCCATTGTGATATTTTGCAAGAAATTAAGTTAACAAGTTGGACATTTGCAGCCTAACAAAGAGGCACCCAGACTGCAGATTCACAGCGAACCCTTTGCTAAATTTCACAGATACTGATGTGCATAAAAACACTAAATTTACAACGCCCCAGTTCAGCTATGTTCAACAAGTTTACATCTTGCTTTATCACTTTGTTGCCCTTTTTTCTCTTCAATCATTTCTTGATTTAAAAAGTGAAATAATTGCTTCCAAAATGAATGGAGAAAAGCTTTTATATTATTATTTTTTCAAGCTTCTGTTGATTTAATTGTCTGGAAAAGACACCATAAAAAGAAACCGGAGGAGTTTACAGCTTAGGGAACTCCTTAGAGGTATATAAAAAATAGCTCTAAATGGCAAGCAGCAATGATTCATTTAATTGATCCCCCTTGACTGATTTTCTCTGAACATTTTTAGCAGTCATTTCCCTAAAGCAAAACTTTATATTGAATAGTTGCTGTCTTAATATTTCAGTAACTGCCATGTGAAAAGGGACACAGAAAACCGTCTGACAAGATCAGAAAAAGAAAAATCATTAAAAAAATACTTTTCACAAGTGATAAAGTTGGGAGTTTCAGGGAATGAGTTCAGGGAAGCTCGGTTCACATTATGCTGTCATGTCTTGTGTTGTGATGGAATACAAATACGAACAGCTTTAAGAAAATGAAAGACCGGCATCACCTTCCCATGCACCTGGAGTTTGCATAATGTGATTTCCAGCTGAGCAAAGGGTTTATAAATCAACTCAGAGAACGACACTGGATCCAGGTAAGCTTAATCAGGAGAAAGTGGAACAGCTGTGGAGGAGAGTAAAACAGGAAGATTGAGGGAAGGTTATAAAATAAACACAGAATTAGTTTAAATAGACAGAAAACAAACTATAAACCAAGGGGTAAAAAGCACTGATCTAAGAGAATGAACTAAAATACACAGCGAACACAACACAAGATATAACTAACTCCAAAATGGAAATACCTTAGAGACAATAAAGAACTGAGTATGACAAGACCTTACAGATATAAATAAACAAAGAAACGATTGGAAAACTAACACAAAACCCAAACACCTCAGGATTGTGTGTTTGCCAATTAAAGAATGAGTATTGGCACTAAATAAGCATTCCCAATAATTGTCTGATCACACTTAACTGCCACAGGTCAATTGTTTTGGAAAGCAAAAATGAAAGTTTATTAAGAATAGAATGAATCCTAAAAGAGAAAGCATAAAGTGTTGAGTCTATACTTGGTGTGCATTAGTTTATACAAACAGCACAAGTTTTCAGTTTGCAGGTAACTGGAATAAGAGCAAGAACGCAGACATTATGAGTGACAGAGAAAAGAGGATTTTCTGTCTGATGGCCAGGCAGAGGCTAATCCTGGACCGGTAGCTTCGTCCGTTTCTGATCCCTTCACGTTCTTCAGGCTGCACTCACTTTGCAGATCAAGCCTCTCTGAACTGAGCTCCAGGAAACTCTCCGGACCTCTTCGGCCTCCTCTTCTTTTCAGCTGAGCAAAGGTAAGTGATGAGATTTGTAATCAAACTTTTGATTGTTTGCTTCTGAAATCTGTCCTCACCTGGGTCTTGTAGCCTAAAGTGGATCCATCTTCTCTTGTAGAGGTCCATAAGTCTCACAGTACAACTAAAAAACCTGACTTTATCTTTTAAAACATGCACAGTATAGAATTGGATCATCATTTTAACTCTATTTATTCATGAACTGTGGTCTTTTACAGTCTCATTTGAGAAAAAAGCTTAATATTCTTATATTATACAGCACTCAACACGACTGCACTCTCATTCAGCTAAAGGTAGCTCATTGGATGAACATTTACAGTCCACTCGTACACAGCAGACAATTGTATTAGTCTATTAAGCTGCCTGCTGTTCAAAAGTGTCAGCCATCTGTTGGCTACTATTGTCTTAAAAACATTCTTTCTCAAACCTCCACTTGTGTTATTTACACTTTCTGTATGTGGTTCAATATAAAAATTTCTACAACTAATTGATTTAAAAGTAAATGACTGTTGCTTTTAAACATTTAAACAAAGGTCACAGGGCGCTGGTGCGTAACCCCTTTACTTTTCTCTCCTCATGTAACCTTCAAATCTGGGATGAAAATCCCAACTAATCCCCCTTTTTATAATCTCTTTAAGGGGGGGCATTTTACTTCATTTCCTGAGTCTTACCACACTTTATGCTGACCCCTGACCCACTGTATGCCTTCAGTTACTTTGTCTTTATACTTTACTTTTTTTCTGTTTTTTCTGTGAGAATTTACTTTTTTGTGCTTCCAAAATGGTCTTGACTGTTCATAGCTTAATATTTTTGTTCTGTTCATCTTCCTCTCTGATCTAATCTGGTAACTGTTTAACTCCACCTGCCCACTCACTGTATCACTTTCTTCTCTTCCGGCTTGTCTTGCATAAGCCCAGCTGGCCGTCTCAGTAAATTAAAACAGATTATGCAGTGTGCAGGCCTGGTTCCAAATCTAAGATAGCATTGGCATTACTGAATATCAAAAACTGTGAATAAGTTAGTGAAATTTCGACCGTGCTGCAAACTTTCACGTTTTGCAGTTGTGTTATTCTGTTATTCCTTTTGTTTTACTCTAAAACAGCAGCTCCTCTTTTAGTATCCAATCACAAACCAACTGATCAGCTGAGCTGGAGACTTTCTCAGGGTGGCCAATCAGAGAGCTTCTGTCTGCTTCAGGAATAATCTGATCATGCAGGCTGAGGGCGTAACTTCCACCTAAAGATCTGGTAGCTTAATGCAATTAGGAGTTTTGTCAACCTGAAAAGATATATGTTAATGAAACTAAATGACATTAACATCTTCCTCAAACACAAAAATAACTCACATTAACACTGATTTTAAATTTTAACTCAAATATTTGTATCTTTTAAGCGTTATTATGAGAGTCTTTTGGTGATATAATTTATGTGCTACTATTTTTACTAGACGTGTAAATATTATTTATACTTTTTTTTATGCACTACATTAATTTCACATTTATTTGTTAGTGAAAAAAAAATCTAAAATCATCAGTTCCACATTTACTGTCCTTATTGTGCATATTTTATGGGGTTTTTTTTGGGGTTTTTTTTAACTTGCACACAATTTTGTAGAAACACTGCAGTTGTCAATTGATGAACCTGTGTACAGTCTGTTTCCAATTATTGGCTTACTCATTGTCTGTGACCTTTGTGCACAGTTCAAGCAAATAAACAAGCAAACACTACGCCTGACATTTATAACAAGCGAGTCAGATATTTAATCTAAAGCAGTTGGGATGGACAATAACAAGATTCAACATTGCTCAAGGATGTAATATTTAATTTATGTTATTACTTGATAGTTTAATTTAACTTTTATGGTGCAAAGTTTGCAAAATGTCACACTGACCTTTTATTTCTTTGCCAGGAAATACCTTGACCAAATAGCCATGGCGAACTCTTTCACCCGCATGATAACTGGTCGTAACACAGCAGTGATGATGGCCATGGGAGCCGGCACTTTGGCATCTGCATTTCTCCTCAATGATAACACTGCTGCAGCTGAAAGGAGGAGGTTCTATCCCCCAAGGTGCATTGCTGAAAGAGTGTTTTTTTAAACCTTCAAAAACAAAGCAGTATTAGATTTAGCAGACTAGATATAGCCTCACATTTTAGCACATAGAGACTAATTAATAGTAAATGTAAACCTCTTTGTACAACATCTATTTACATGTTTTCCACAGAACTAATGATTTAATTTGCCTTTTCTATGTTGGCTCTTTCAGTCAAGGAAACTGTATTTTCTCAAAATTACACCTAATCAATTGCTAATTAATTTCCACAGTGCTGATTACCCTGACCTGAGGAAGCACAACAATTGCATGGCAGCAGCAATGACTCCGACCATTTATGCTCATCTGAGGGACAAGGCAACGCCCAGCAATTGGACCCTGGATCAGTGCATCCAGACTGGGGTGGACAACCCCGGACACCCCTTCATTAAAACTGTGGGCATGGTGGCTGGGGATGAAGAAAGCTATGAGGTTGGACATTGTATTCAAACCATTCTTTGCTTTCAGTATCATTTTAAAAGTTTCGTGAAGATCAAGGGTTTTTTTGTTTTTGTTTTTTTAAATCAGGTGTTTGCAGAGATCTTTGATCCTGTTATTAAGGATAGACACAATGGATACGATCCTCGTACCATGAAGCACCCCACTGATCTGGAGTCTTCCAAGGTGACACTGATATATATTTTGTTCATTATTTTACATAAACATGTATAAACAGACGAGGCGTTTATATTACAAATGCGTGCAAATCTTTGTCTGTATTCTACTGTTAAAAAAACACAACTGCCATAAGAAATCAAATTAAAATAATCTGCGAATAATCTCGTTCACGGGAAAAGTAATTTAAAATCATGTCAGTAAACAGCTGGCTCATCATCTAAAATCAGGAAAGATTTTGGCATCTTATTCAGCCGTTGAAGTGACAAAGCCCCTTAAACCTTGGGAGCGGATATGTAAACGCCATTTTGGCAATTTTACACAAGATCTATGGATTCAACACGTTTGAATGACACAACTTTTTATAAACAGTGTGAAGCTGTGAGATTTCTGCTGGAGCCAGATGCACATTGTCCAAAAAACCCCCAACACACACCTCTACCTCCTGCTACTTCCTGCAGTCTTCTTCGTGGTTTTCAACGTCCGGCTGCTGATTACATGACTCGTGAAAATTTTCCATTACACCGTTTTGTGAAATACATCGAGTTTGACATGGCTGAAAAACCACCTCATTCTAGTGCAAAAAACCTATCAGCGAAAATCATGATTTTTTTTTTTTTTTTTTTTAATTTGCATGCTGCCATTGTGCAAACTTATCTTCGTAATTTCAAGCTGCGCAATTTCACAGTCGGTAATTCAGTGTAATCCTGTTTTCTCAGGTCACCTCAGGAATGTTCGATGAGCGCTACGTGTTGTCATCCCGTGTGCGCACCGGGCGCAGCATCCGCGGACTGAGCCTCCCACCTGCGTGCACACGGTCCGAGCGCCGCGAGGTGGAGCGCGTGGTCGTCACGGCCCTTTCCGGTCTGAAAGGAGAACTGGCCGGCCGATACTACAGCCTGGGAGACATGACTGAGAGAGAGCAACAGCAGCTTATCGACGTCAGTACCCAACAGGGCTATGCTGCTCTTTCCTCTGCTGTTGACGCTATCTAATGTCCCCGCCAATTATTCTGTCTCTTCACTGGCCAATCAGGAGCACTTCCTGTTTGATAAACCTGTATCACCTTTGCTCACGGCAGCTGGAATGGCCAGAGACTGGCCTGATGCTCGTGGTATCTGGTAAGCACAAAGAAACAGAGAGGAAACTCCACTTTTAAGCCTAAGGAGTCTGCATCAGTGTTTGTGAAGCTCAGTTTGTGACCTTCTGGCTTTGTATTTACTTTTTGTACTTGTTAATACAAACAACAATCTGATATACTTAGTCTTATCTGAGTGTTGGCCCCATATGGACTGATACTAAGTTGGACATGTGTGGTAAAGGAGCCACTTAGATTCACAACTAAGCCAGCAACAATTAGGCACTCTAATTAATATGTTTAATATTTAGATAATTTGTTTCATTTATGGAGTACATCTAGAACACCATGTAAATCCGTCCATGTTTTTACACAGCAATTTTCTGCTGTGAATCTATAAAGACGAATAATGCAGGACATATTATGTAATCTATAGACAGTCACAATGTTTATAGAATAAGAATATACAATAACACAAGTACAATCATTGTAATCATCATAGTATTTAGCAAAATTATTTCCCTTTTGAAAACATATCTAATTTCTATTTGAAATTTGAGCATAATAAAACAATATTTTGGCTAGAGACAAGTATGACTGTAGTCTTCCTTGAAAAAAGTAGTAATGTGTCAGCGCGATCTACACAGAATACTGAAATAGTTTTGCCACTATGGGTTACTTTTAGTCAGCCCTAATGGGCCCCATACAAGAAGCCCATACTGTAAAACAAATTTGACCCACAATGCCTGAGAAAAATACATGTAGGATCACACATACACGATACAACAAGTACTAGAGTTGGTACATTGAATCTTTGCATCTGAAATATTTAAAGCACTTGTTCTGAACTTGTCTTTTTAAATGTAGTCAGGCATTAACCATAACATGCAGAGTAATCAGTAACAACCATTTTTACCCGAGTATGTTGCTGTTTTTATACAAAATAAATTAAATACAAAAGGACAACTGAAAAAATAATAAAACAATCCCTCTCTTTTCTTAGCTTTTGTTGAGCATCCTTTCACTAAGAAACTCTGCAATATATATAAAAAAAACTGTTTCTTCAATATTGTTTTTTATTCAGAGCGTGAAAAATATTAATAAGGATAAAGTACAACACTAAAGCATTAAAGTTTACATCAGTTATTAAGCAGTACGTTTTCTTCTGGTCACCTACAAGTAGCTAATTACTGAAAAATATTGCACTTTAAAAAACCGTTAGCAGTATTAAGTTCAACCTTGGGTGCAGCACCAGAACTGAGAAAGGATTATTATCAATTAGAATATGTACAAACAACAAACAATGTTTGTCCTTTTATGTGGCGCACAACATTTGAACTTACATTACAAGATCAAGATGTGCAGAGAGGAGCTTGATTAGATGAGACTACTGGATTTTATTCTGACACTTTTTACCCCTCCAAAGACCAGTGATCCACTGGAAATGGTTTTATGATCTACATACAACCGTTTTCTGATTTAAATTCTTCTTGTGGGTTTCTCCTTGAGTTTTCTTGTTTTCAAGCATGATTTTTTGAATTTGAATGAAAGGCAATTTGTTTATTAACTCAACGTGACTGAATTTTTCCATGACTTGACATTTGTATTGAAATATTTCTTGTTTGGTTCAGGCACAACAATGAGAAGAACTTCTTGATCTGGATTAATGAGGAGGACCACACGAGGGTCATATCCATGGAGAAGGGAGGAAATATGAAGCGAGTGTTTGAGAGGTTCTGCAGAGGTCTCAAACAGGTCTGACAATAGATTTAGTTCTTTTCACAGCCTATTTTTAAACATAACACCTGCTTTTTTAAAAATCTGTTAGTCAGTGTCAAATTCCTAATTTTCCGAAGACTTATTACTGAATTGTGTTCGTTTATTTTTAACATTTAGGTGGAGCATCTGATTCAAGAAAGAGGGTGGGAGTTCATGTGGAACGAACGTCTGGGATACATCCTGACCTGCCCCTCCAACCTGGGCACGGGGCTCCGGGCTGGAGTGCATATTCGCCTGCCGTTTCTCAGCAAGGTTAGACAAGAATTACATCAGCAAATGCAATGGCTTATTTGTCCCCATTTTCTATTGTTTTAGTGCCTAAAGTGTATTTCTGTTATTGCTTATTTATTTTGAAAATGCAAAAAATACCTGGCTTCCCACTTGTTGCATAATAACATACATCTCACAATAGCAAATCAAAATGAAAGGAAGCATAATAACTATAAAACATTATAGCCCAGGAAAAATAGCTGAAATAATTAAAAAGAAATGAGTAGAAGCATAGCCTATTGTCCCTCACCCCTTTGTTCAGCAAATAATAATTAAATACAGGCATATGAACACATAGACATACACATTTGTTTTTACATATTTGGCTTCCCTTTCATTGCCATCTCCATTTGTGGTAATGAACAGGCCTATCCATTATGTTTCTAACAACACATTTTCATACATTTTCTTAAACTGTCTGATATTTTGATTTTGTGCTGGTTTAAACCAGGATCCCCGCTTTAAAAAGATCCTGGAGAACCTGAGACTACAGAAGCGAGGCACAGGAGGAGTGGACACGGCTGCCACCGGAGACACCTTTGACATCTCTAACCTCGACCGTCTGGGCAAGTCAGAGGTAAACAAGGGAGTGGAGGGAGATGGTGGTGGGTGGAAAAAAAAAAAAACCCTAAATAGTAAAAATAAAGTTGAACAGCAGGCAGAGAGTGGCAGAGTCCGACTGAGGAGATCAGATATACGGACCACAGCAGGTGTGGGCTGGGAATAACCCTACCTGCTGGTTCTTAAGCTCTAATCCTGGCAAGGAAGTGTTACGTGAGGTTATAGACTGCTTTTTCCTTTGCTCAGTCGGTCGTACAAGGTCTCCAAATAGACTGTGGGGCAGCAGACTTTACTGATTAAATGCTAGAAAACCCAAAACATGTGAGAGGTCAGGACTATCTCAGAAAACACAGAGGAAGTCTGATTTGAGAGAAGAAAAGACTGCAAATGTAATATTCCCCTAACTCTTTATTGAAGAACCTACTATACTTATGTCTAAAGTGGTTTACAGTATACCAAGTATAAACCTTTCTGGTTTATGATAGAGTGCACATGAAGCATGATTTCTTGCATTTTAGTATTTTGCAGACGATGCAGAGACTCTACACTTAAAGATAGTTTAATAGAGAGCAGTAACATTTATAACAGTCTAAACAGCAATGTATTAGAAATTACGGTACAAAAAGTCCAATGTCACTTCTTTTTATTATTAATCCTGATGAGGAAAAGTTATTGAAAAAGTACATTTAATCCACAAAGTGATGAACCTCATACCAAACATCTGTATTACAATTAATTTAAAAATAATTCTTGCAACTTACAGCTTTTGAGGATAAAACACCTTCTGAGGATCCCATCTATGATTCCTCTGCAGGTTGAGCTGGTACAATTAGTGATTGACGGTGTCAACTATCTCATTGAGTGTGAGAAGAGGCTTGAGAAGGGTCAGGACATCAAGATCCCTTCCCCAATCGCTCAATTCAAGAGGTAAACGTTTCCTCTGTTGGCAACATCGAGGAAGAACATTTGCTTCAGCAGTGGCTCATTATTTAATCTTTTGATATTCATGACATGTATAAACTCTGTTCCAAGTTTCATGCACAATACAGCTGCTACATGTACATGGATTCTGATGAAAATAAAAATAAAATATTTAAAATGAACAGAATTCTTATGGCTGCTTTTGCTTTATAAATGTGGGTTGGATAGCCCTCAAATAAAATGAAGACTCCACTGTACTGAACCCATAGAAAACCTCCTGGTTATTCTCCAAATATTGATTTCTGAACTTTTCCTGAGTTAAAACAGTAGTATTGTTATTTCTTAAAGAATATGAAGTTGTTTTCTTGGTATTATTTCAGGTCTAAAAGTACGGCATTTTTTTTTTTTTTTTTTTTGTTATTATAGCCATTTCTCTTTTCTCCAAATAAATACAAAATTTTTGCTTGGGAATTTAGAGATGTGTTGTCAGTAGTTCATAGAATAAAAGAACAATGTTTATTTTAATCACACATATTCCTATAGAAAGTAACATCAGAAAAACTGATTATTTTAAGTGGTATTTTAATTTTTTTCCAGAGCTTTGTGTAAATAACATTGGATTATTTAAATAATCTATTGAATTGGACTGATTTATTTTCATACCTATTTTATTTAAAGAACAGAGCATAGACTATCCATTTTGGTCAACTTCTAACAGTTTGCCTATAAGTCCCTCTGTGAGCAAAAAAAAGAA
This sequence comes from Poeciliopsis paucimaculata, assembly GCA_903067055.1. Classification (NCBI taxonomy): domain Eukaryota; kingdom Metazoa; phylum Chordata; class Actinopteri; order Cyprinodontiformes; family Poeciliidae; genus Poeciliopsis; species Poeciliopsis paucimaculata. The sequence goes on along the minus strand of CAEGAD010087096.1, from coordinate 16,060 downwards.
AATATTAGTCAGAGTATTATTGGTCCTGGGGAGCATGTGGCTGCCCTGGCATTCAGCCCTCACCTCCACAATACGTTTAATCCGGGAGTAAAAGGCCAAGCTCATTAACTGACGGAGAAACAGAAGACAGAGGTAGACTAATAATACCACACAGATCCTGCTCTATATTGTTTACAGGCTTACAGCAGAAGACCAGGGAGGATATTGTTTAATGAATAAAGGCACCATGCCAAGATAAATTAATGTTTTAATTACTTAAGGAAACAGTCCTTTGATATCCTGCTGCTAAAACAGCATTTCTGAATCTGTCCTCTTTTTCTGGCAGCAGATTAATGACGCACAGTAGATCTATTAATGCTATCAGAGAGCAAAAGCAAACGGCTAACAAAAATGAGTGTACTAGGAATCATTGCTGCAATTGATAGAGCCCAGATGACGCCATAATACATTTAATAGAAGATTCAATTTGATTTTCTGTCCATGAAAAGACTTTGATAAAAATGGCTTAACTTTCAGTCTGCTTGTACCGTGAAAGAAGTTTGCTATTGATTAAAAAGTGATCAGCAAATAAATTGTTTTTCCTCTTTTACCCATTTGCAGACATGGTAAATGACTGGCACCAATAAAAAAATCAATAATTAAAATAATAAAAAAATGTTTTTACTGTGACATTCCTTTAAAAATATATTGTTCATGGAGTAATTGAGCAGTGCAGGATGATCATCCTTAAGACATAAAAGCATACATAAAGTATTACAGATTTCTTGAAGGTGCATCACCAAGAACACCGACATCATGAAAACACACAGAAGAGCACGAAGTTCACTTCATAGTTCTCTGCACTAACCTGGTTATTATTATTGTTATTAGTAACCTTGAATATAACGTTAACTGGGTTGGCCAGGAAGCGTTATATTACGCTGATGCTCCCGGAATCACTGGGAATTTCAAGTTTCATTGTCTGACATGCTAAGCGCCTTCCAACCAGCTCCCCACTCTGAGAGGTTCACCAGCTTTCCATCCAGCGGATTCAGAGATTAATAAACCTGCAGAGTCTTAACGTGAACAGAATCTATAGAAAATCTAATTAGAGTCGTCTAGCTGCTGACGACCTTCACCCAGAAGTCGTGCCACGCTTAAGACTACGAATTAGTCAGACTGAGTAGCCTTGCAGCCAACTAGGATCCACAGACCACACCTGGTTGCTCTTCCCTTAATTTACCACTTGATTTTGTTTAGTGACTCAAATGGAGCCCCAGTGATTCAGTTTACTAACTTTAGTATTAAGGCAATGGCAACCTTTAAAAAGATCCTATAAATTCGTGAACCATGCACCAAGACAATTTGAAGAGCTTAAGATAAAGGTGAGTCAAATGATCGAATATCCTTTAAGATATTTTTATGCTTCGTACATTAGTAATGCTTTGCAAGGGTTAATAGGGTAATAACACATCTTGTGCATAATGACAAAAACCTAAAGTCTCCTCTCTTCTGCATGGGTAATAACTATTGATAACAATAATAAGAGCTAAGTAATGACTGATTGGGGGTTAATTTTCACCTAAAATACATGTCTTATTCACAACCTGTCAAATAAAGTGTTACCAAATGCATATTATGAAGCAGCTTATTATTGGGTGATATTTGTTAAAATCATGTGCTTCCACAATAGGTGGATCAGTTTTCTGAGATTACTTTTCTGGATTTTCTTTCAACTGCTATACAGTATATCAGTCTAATCCTGCAAAAAAAGAGAGAAGCTAATCAAAGTTTGTCTTGTGAACAACAACTTTACCAAATGTTTTAAAAAAGGAGATATGTTATGTTTAATTTAAAGAATACTAGCCCAATATTACATGGAAGCTAGCACCAAAAATCATTTAGTTAATTTGGTTCATGTTGACTTACCCAAGATAAAAAAGGTAATAGATACATTTAAAAGAAACAAAACAGCAGAGGGCAGCAGAGGAGAAATTAAATTTGGAATCAAGGGCTTCTTGTAAAAGTACCAAAGTTAACAAACTGTTTTTATCATTAGTTTTTGAATTATTTAATAAAACAGGGTAAAAACAGCTTAAAGTGCTCATATTTGACATTGGCAGATAGCCTCTATAGAATCTGTTATAATGACACATTTTCTTGGGACTAATTAATGACAGCGTCTTATTCACATCCATCATATTACTAGAAAAAGAAATGAACTGACTTCGATTGACGCCTGAAGTGTAGGAAACAAACAGTTAAATTTGTCCTTTTCAACTTCACAACCTTTCCTACTGTAAGTGTGGATTTTTTATAACTACAAAAATAAACAGCTTAAATGTTCAATGCCTGTTATTGAATAACATAACTGTTTTATTTAGTCTTATGTGTTTATGTGTTTTAGATATCCGACAACTTTTTGATCAAACAGAGCAACGTTACCACTGTATTGGGAGGAAACTACTGGTTAAGTGAGAGATGGTCAAACGATTGAATCATCATAACGCATTAGTTTCTCCAATGAGTTTCTTGCTAGAAACAATCAGAAATCGTATTTCATTCAATGGCATCCAGGGTGCGCCTTATACTCTAATGGAGGCTGAAAATTGTAACAGATCGAGTGAAAAAAATAGACATCCGCTGGTTAATTGAATCATTGCAGGCTGAGCAGGTCTGAGATTAATTCCACGTAAGGAAAAGATCAAAAGCGTCCCAGTAAGAAGGACGTTGATGGAAACAAGAGCACTGAGGCTTGTGGGATAATCCCATTAAGAGCTGTACGTTCATTCAGAATGAAAATGCTTTGCTGTACAGTGGCCATGAAAGACATTTGGGTTTACACCGGAGAGAAAAACTAATAATTTCACTGAATTAAAACAATACAGTGTGCTTTTCTTAGCTCTCTTTATTTATGGCTATGAGCACTGACCAACTGCAGTAAAAATTATTTCAGAGGCAGTCTTTGGAACTGATTGGATTATAAAATACAAGAAAAAATAATGTGTCATTGTATAATACTGATCACAAAGAACCTATTTTTAAATATCTATAAATAAATACATTAAAGAGTATCAGGGGCAGCTTTCTCTATAGTAAACTGTAGTTGAGAATATGCTCACAGCGTGTTAACACAGGTGAATAAATGCTGAATTATATTTGATTACAAGAAGAATTCATTAATTAGAGATTGAAGGTGATTTAAAAGTAGCAGAAACCTCAAAATATCCCGAGGAGAGTCAGTCAATATACAAAAAAAAGGTAAAAAAAAAAAAAAAAACTATGGGAATCCATTTTCACCACTGGGATTCAATCTGTATTGATGCCAGAGCTCACTGTGTCTGCTATGTTGCAATGCAACAGTTTAACAAACAAATTAAAAGTGAGTTACCCACAATAAAATGTATCTGTCGTAATATTTTCAGAAGTAGATTATTTCAATGTATGAAGACGTTGAATATGGATCCAACAAAAAACTGGTTGCTGATCAACCATGGAATCATCAGAGAACATATTCATGAAAATCTGCTTGAAAATGTGTGTTTGTATGAGTCCAAGCACAAAATACTAAACACAGATAAAGTTAGTCGCAAAAAATTATTAGTATCGTTTGTAAGAGAAATGAAGCCTGTGAAAAATGCCACAGTTGACTTCCTGCTGTTCAAAAAGATGTTCCTACGTCAGTCTAAAATGTTTAGTTTTCATCATCCAGTGGATCAAAGCTAACAGCAACAAGAAAAACAACATTTTTGTCAATGTTTTTTCCTTCCCTAAATCTACTATAAAAATAATTCCACAATAAGAAGTTGCATAGAAAAGGAACATTTTGTTTTAAAGAACATTTTGTGACTAATGATTAGTTTTTGTCTCTAGTTCTGAGCCAATTTGGATCTTAATCGGCAGATGTGGAGTTTTTTTTTTGCGTCATTTGGTAATTATTAATCTGAAAAACAAAAATGAGCTTTTAATGGGCTCATTTTCAAACCACTTTTAGTTACCATTTATGATTTGCCAAAACTCAAATCATAGATTTATGTGTGCAGAAATGGTTAAGCCTTTTAAATTTCACTTACACACCACATAAAATTGGAGACCCAGCTTGCATTCAACATTTTAACATTTTTATGTAACGTTTTTTAGTGATGTTTAAATTTTATAAATCAAAGCTTAAAACTTTTTAATTTTTTGCATTTCCCTGATTTCTTGGAAACCCTTGAAAGGTGCTATAAAAATAAGCTTGGCTTTATTTTGTGTTCTCATTAGTTTACTTACACTCTTGTTTTACAGAACCATTTTATTTAGGTTAGTCTTGGGTTTTGGAAATATGCCTTTTAGTCCTGCACACGAGTTTTCTCACATTAGGGAGTCACAAAAGCCAAACAATAAAAATGTGCTTTACCATGCAAGTCAAATATTTATTTTTCAAATTGTCAGTCCAATAAAAACAGAAGACATGAGAGAAATATACATATTTTAAAAAAACTATAACTGAGAGCAACAAAGCTAAAGATTTCTACCTGTAAATGTATCACATTTGGTCAAATTACTAAATATCAAACAATAAAATCCAGCGTAACTCAACTAATTCAGAAAAATGTATTACATCAGCATAAATAGCTTATTATCAAAGTGAGCATGATTACATCACTGACTAAAACATTTGGAAAATACAATGCCAACTATTTACTGACAGCATGAGTTAAACAGTACAGTTGTGTGCACAAGATGCGTTTTTCACAGAGAAGCTGGATAACCTGGTGATTGTCTTCCTGAAAGCTCACAGTTGTGTTTTCTTCTGTGGTTGTGCATTTCATTCGACAGAGCAGAAGTTTTCCAGGCTGTTCTCTCGGGTTTTGGGAATCTCATTTTGATCCAGTAGTCGGTATTGGAAGGTAACACGGTTAATGTAGTTCCCACTGGAGACCAGCCTCACCACAGAGTTATCACAGCCAATCTTCATCTGGGCTTCAGAGCCAAGGAGAGGGGAAAAAAAACTGAATTCATACAGAAGAACTCCCCTGGTTTTTCAGAGGTTCCTGTTAGTTTGTTGATGCAACTTATTTGCGAACTTTAGTGCACACTCACTGGTCACTTTATTAGGCACACCTGTTCAACTGCTCGAATAAATTAAACAACTAAAAAGCCATGTGGATTCAAAGAAGAATAAGAATAAGAGGAGAATGGTAAAGAAGAATAAAGAAGGTAAGACAGAAAGTTTGTTGGTTTCTTGCTTTGCTTTTTCCTACTTTTTTACTCATCTTTGTCCTCCTCCTCTTCTTTTTCTATTAGACCAAAGCCTGTACAGGCTATCACCAGATCTGCGCTGAAAATCTGGCCAATCAGATCAATCAGAGGGGATACTGCCTCCAACTAACAAATACGCACACTCAATAGGGGTCGAGCAATTTTCTGGTGCGACAATACAGATGCGTGGAGGCAGCCTAATCTTACTGCTGGCCATATTGCATTCATTGGTCTGTTAATAAATGGAAATGTGGCAGCAGGTTAATAAATGCAGCCATGATCAGAGTTATAAACTCTCGTGATTGAAATATGCTCTGTTGTGATTGCTTAATAGCTCCTTTGATTTTTGCCAGGAATGTGATGCCATGTGTAATGGTGGAGGGATTATTTGCTTGGCACACATTTGACCTCTTTGTACAAACTGAGCATAGTTCAGGTACAACAGTCAATCTGTAAGTATTGCTGCTGGTCCTTTGAGACTACAGTGCACATCTTCTGGTGGATACTTCGACCAGGATGATGCATTATGTCACAAAGCTCAAATAATCTGGAAACCAGTTGGAGATTCACTATCACTAATAGAGCACCTTCAGATGAAATTGGAGGAGCCCAAAACAATCTTGGATGTTCTGCTGACAAATCTGCAGCATTCGTTGTTATGCTATCATGTCAATATGGACAGAATCTCTAAGAAATGTCTCTGTGACCTGGACATGTCTTGACCTTAAAAACAGGAAGTTCTACTCAGTAAAAAGAGCCACAATTTATTACTAACAATGTGCACACAATAAAGTTGACAAGTTAGTGTGCGTTGTTTATCAAAACATATTCACTATTAATCGTCTTCCAAATGCAGTGCAATGTTTCTAATGAATGACTGGAACAACCAGCTCACACACAGACTGAAAATTGACATTTCTACTCTCTTGAGATTTTTTAATCCAAGCAGCATCAATTTACTTGTAGTGGTTGAAGATTGTTCATGTCTGACAAATAAATGTCTCATCCTAGCACCAGTTAGTCCCAGCATAAGTGATATTTTACAAATAAAAAATCAAATTTAAGTAGGATTGGTCATCTTCCTTTGAAGAAACAATCTGTTACATTATGTTAGAAAAATGTAAAACAAAAATGGTTCTACTACTAATTGTAAAAAAAAAATAAAGCATATTTAAAAAATGTTATAATAGTTTAAAGTTTCATTCTTTTAGCCACGCCGTAAACTTTAAGTGTGTCCTGCAAGCAGAGTAAAACTTGCACTAGCAATGTTTCTTTGATCACATTGTTTCACAAAAAACATATTATTTTAGAGGCTATTACAGCAAAGGGTCTACTTTGGATTTGTTTGTCAGCAAAGAGGAGAATAAATTTGTGCTTTTGTTATGTAAAATGGGAGAAAATGTCTAATTTGCATCGCAGATATTTGGACTTGCGCCACGTGGGATGTTGTAATTTTGAATGATTTGCAGCACGCTATGGCAATTTAAAAGCATTGTTCCCTGATGATCTAATGATGTTTTAGAGAGTGGCACCAAACAGGAAGCTGAAATGTAATTATTGTACTTCAGTCAAAACGATATGTACAAACCGAGAACAGCAAGCTTCTGTTAAAAATCCCATAACATGCAGTCATCCTGGTGACAATGTGACCTGAAACAGTTCTGTTTAAAAAGCTGGAAACGGATGAGGGAGCAGACTTACCGAGCCCACTGAGGGAGAAACACAGGTCGGCTACAGGGAACATCTTGGAGGTGTCCACTCCATTTCCTCCCAACAGCTCCACGTAGTCACCTGATCCAGAGCAGCCTGGCCACATCTGTCTCTGCAAACATGGACGCACAAGATAAATTAACCATGATGGAGGAGAGTTTACTGCTGATGTCACGCATGTTTTAAAAAGCCTTGAATAGTGTGTATCTATTAGGATCAAAAATGTTGCATTCGCACCGTTCTTCATCATCAGGGCAGCATAAATACTTAGACTGTGATCAGAGTCTTGCTTTATCTACTTATTTATTGAAATATTTATTTTATCTATCAGGACAGTGTGGTACTAATCTTTCAGTGGTGTCTGACTGTCCCCAAGTGGTAATAATGATTTGCTTAATTAATCTGAAAGTAGGTCAAGTCGTCAGTTTCACTTTCAGAGGTTGGACAGCATAGTGTAGTTTGAGTAATCTTCTTATTGAGTCACAGTTGTGTTGATTTTATTGCAGTGGCACATAGGCAGCTGGCATGTGGAAGTATTTATACATGTAAATGTATAAATGTATGTGTATATCAGCCTCCCACTGATGGTTTAAATCCCTTTTCTTGCCAGGAAACGCTCATGATGCTAGAGAGGTAAGTAACACAAAATAAGAAGCATGACATACAATAAGAAGAGGGAATGCAATTAACTGGAGATAAACACATTAAGTTTCTTTGTGCTCTTCTGATGATTGAGATAAAGTTTGTGTTGATCCAGCAATCTAAATGATGCAAGGAAATCAAAACTACTTTAAATTACATTAAAATATATCACATTCAATTACTGAATGTTTATTTGTCCATTCAGTTTCTCTAACGATAATCCAGATACTGACTGGTGAGTTGTCCAAAGGTCCAATAACTTGGCAAGTAGCCTAATCATAACCCTAAATCACAAATTTACATGAAACCTTCCAGATGCAATCTTTCATATTTTTGTCCATTTTTTGTTTCAAATTATTGTATTTATAATGATAAATACGTCCAACAAAGAGGTTGTAATCTATTTGCCATATTACCTAATCCATACCACATTGTTTAGTCAGACATGATTTCATCTGCAGTGAAGCTGGAATACTTAAATCTTCTGTCTGATGAGTTTTCACTTTTAGGCAAACTGAGTTGGAATGAATTGGCATTCATTCCAAATGTGCTAGTTGGAATGAATGATTAATTTGCACTTTCTCTGCAAATTAATCATAATACCAACAGACTGCCAACCACTGTGTTATACCAGTGCCAAAAAACGCATCAGTAATTTTGTTTGTTTCATTTCTATCAGAAGTACTTCCAAAACATCAATACTTCTCTAACTCAACAACATGTTTATTTGGTATAAAAGTTTCCAGCTTTTAATATTTGTTGAGCAGTGAAATTATTATGCGATTCAGATGACTTTTCATTTCTGACCATATTACTAAATATTTTTGTAATTATCCGACTTGTAGCGGCTGTCAAAGTTAACTTAGGAAGAATACCACTATCATATAGTAGAAAATCATAATAATGTTTTTTTTTTTCTTATTTTTGTAATTAGCTTCATTTATAAATAAAAGCAGTGATTCAACAGAAGCAGTAAAATTAGCACTCCTTTTTCAGAGGAGTGTTTCTTCTTTTATTAATCTTAAAAATGAATCACTCTGTAGGACAGAATCAAATTAGATCTCACAAACTATTGCACAACTTGTGCTGTAAATTACCTACTTGTGAACATGTGTTTGAATTAGAGGGGCATTGGAAGAAATTTTGAAGCGTTAGTACTAAATTTTTAGGTTGTGAATTATGAACATGGATGCATTTATTTTGAGTCTGAGCAAACTGAGTTTCAAACCGGCTTTTGTTAAGGGTGAAGTGGCTCAACACTTTCTGTGGATGATCTGTGAGGTCGCACTGAATGGAGAACTTGTCAAAATGTGGCATATGATATGTTAGTTACACTGTCAGAGCCAGATGTTTACATACACTCCATAAAAATGTCTCTCCATAACACTGTTTGAATTTAAATGTGACTAAACTATATGATGATTTTTGTTTACAGTATCTGAAACCAAAATAACTTTTTGGTTCCAGATGCTGGAACCAAAGTTTCAATATCTGAGCCACAAAAGAACATCTCGTTTGTGTCTAATTACTGACACCTGATGTGACTCAGAAGTGTAATTATTCTGGGTCAGTATTTACTCGACTTAAAAAACAATGTTTTTTCTTTAGTAAAGAAGTCCTGTTAACTTGTCCGTCAGCATCTTACCAGCAGGCTGATCTCGTTGCTTTTGGCATCCCCTAAACTGAGATCTGTCAGTCGGATCTCCACTGGGTAGATGATGGAGAAACTGCAGTTCCGGCGCTGATGCGGCATCACCATGGTGAAACTGCCCTCTGGACTCTGAGACATGATGTTGCAAGCTTCAGACACACACACACACACACGCCCACACGCGCACACACACACACAGACAAAACACAGATGCGCGCACGCACATGCACACAGGAGAAGATGTTTCAGATTTCAAACAGCTCCACCATCACCTGAGAAACTAATTACTGACACCTGATGTGACAAATGGGACATAATCAGGGTAAGACCAGGGATGAGACACAGTTAAGGCTGTGGATGAAACGTAGCTTGTACTGGTAACAGTAAGCCACCCAAAATGGATACAAGCAGAAGTCAAAACACTGTGACAGTGAGTTTTATATAGAACAGATCATCTACATAGTGATAAAAACTTACATACTAATGTTGTTTAACTAAAGGTAATCAATATAAATTGTCTTCCCATCTCAAAGTACTCTTGTCTAAGTGATTGTTATATTGCTTGGCATGGTTTTCTTCAAGCAGCTAGAAAACAGGTGCATCCTTCTCATTGCATCTCTTCATGTCGCCTTCAGCCTTGATTAACGCTTGATCGAGCTCAAATGTCCAGGAAGAACACACATGCATGCACACAAACAAACACTGCATTACTAACGCTTTTCCGGAAGCACACAGGAAAACAAAGGGTGAAAGAACTTGAATCTTACATCACTGAAGTATTTCTATTTAACCAGCAACTTGTAATTCCCCCTGTTGCAGTTGCAGCTTTCCTAAAAAGAGGGATGGGTTACAGGACTCACGGAAAGGGTTGTGCACTTTTTTGACAGCGAGGGTGAAACCGCTGTCAGGGCTGTGAATGCGAAAAAAGATCATGGCAACATTCTGGGAGGATCGGCCGGAGAGCGTTGAAGCAGCAGAGGAGCAGTAGTCCGTGTAACGCTCGTGTGGGAGGAGAGGGTGATCATTACTGCTGGGGAACTTCTCGCCCTTCAGAACCCAGCCGTCAAAAATCTGCAGCAACAGGAGACATGGAGCACTCTCAGTCTGAAGCATTTTATCCAGGGTTGTTAATCCTGAATAAAAGCTTTTAAATTTGAGTTTACAAATATTTAAATATTTTAGAAATTATACATAGGTGCATATGCACCTATGTAAGAGTGCATATGCATTTTTGTCTCTTTAAATTTAGTAAAACATGAACATGATCAATGAATGAAGATCATTGACTTTATCCAAAATTTTGGTTGCTGACTTGAAAATGAAGTCTGTTATCCAATCTACTTATCTATTAAGACATTAAGTTTCATGTTTGATGCACTATAAGGGTGCTGTAAAATGAAATATTTTATTTTCCATTTTACTTATACATCAGCTGATTATCACAACATATTTCTTTGTGTTGTTGTATTCCTATTATTTGAAAAATTCACAAATCTGCTGTAAGTCAAACTGCCAAAACAACATGACAAGGCTTGTCTTTCAGCTTTCTGTTTTAAACATTTTTTACACAAAAAAGTTATATATGGACGTTACATTGATTTGTTTTTTAGATCCAGATCACCCCACAGTCCAACTTTTTAACCTAGAAAGTATCGCATTTTTCTCTGCCAAAAGCCTTGTTCCCATTTGGCCTGGTTGAACCGAATCTGCAGTGTTACTGGCGGGCTTGGCTCCTGAACTGAAGCTGTTTTCCTCCTACATTTGCTCTTGGCAAAGCACAAAGGATCAGCGGTGGTGTTTTTCCCTCAAACAGTGCCCTAACCACATTTGGAATCATTTTAATCCAATATAAGAAGATAAAATAGAATTTATGTCCTAAATTGCAAAGGCATGAACTTCCTGGCTTTTGGTAACAGAACAGAGGTTATTTTGGAAAAACCTTTATAAAGTCTCCAGCACTGCAGTCGATGCTGACGTCAGACAGCTCCATACTGATGACCTCACTGGGCTCAGCGATGATGAAGGCAGCACAAGCCAGCTGTGGCCGGGATGCCACAAACGTAAAATAGCCTTCAGTCGCCAGCATGTCCAAGCATCCTTTACAAATCACAGATAACAATTTCAAACATTTCAGAGGGCATTGCATAGGTGAAACCTACAATATTTTAAAGAAATTTTGTGGGGAATTCACAAAGCAGCGCAATTTTCTTCACCTCATTAATGTATTTGTATGCTGAATTCACAACTACATTGCACTAAATGCAAACAAGGCTGAATATGTCATTCAAGTCCAGCAGCTGAGAACAATTTGAACCTTATTTTGGGTCAAATTTAATTTGTCCTCCTTTCATCCACAAATATTGAGACCAAAAAGTAAGAAAAATGTCTTACATTTTAAAATATTTTAAATGAGCAAAACACCAGCATAAATGTTGGCTTTACTATCAAGCAGGACAGCCGAACAATAATGATCAGTCGGCTAAGATATGTGTGGAAATGAATCATAAAGCATTTTACAAGATTACTAAATTTTGTGTAAAGTCACAAAAGAGCCAAAGGAACAAATACGTGTTTCTTTATTCAAACACGCTATAAATAGAAAAAAATAAATAAAATAAATGTATCCATAGTTATATAAATTGGCTAATAATAAATCAATGAATGAAAAATTTGTTAATTAAAATTTGAACAACAATTTGCAATTTATGTGCAATTGGTTCCTTTATTTCAATTATACCTCCATGGTTCATTTGCTTCAGTACAGTTAAAACTGTGACCGAGAATCATCAAATACCAACCAAAGCCCCTATCTAAATGGGATAATCCTGAGGAAATGTCAGACTGTTTATCTTGACTGGCGTGTTAACCTCTGTGTTAACTGACTGTTGGATAAGGCTGATAGACAAAACAAATTCATTGTATGCTGCAGCAATGAGTAATTGGTCAAATGTCTACATGTCTGATAAAATAACATAAACATATTTACTGACAACAGCATGTTTGCTTTTTTCTATATTTCGTAATTATTTAATTGAATATTAAGAACTAAAGTAATTATTTAGAGAACTACTTTTTTTTTTTAATAGGACTTTGACACGTTTGGACCTCCATACCTCACATTTAAAAAAAGAGAAAAGAAACAAGGAAAGAAAAGACCACTGTTACATAGATTTCTTACTGAGAGGTCGGCGGAAAACAAAATCCTCTAATTCCCTTTTCTGGGCCAAACTGATCAGAGAATACAATCCATCTGACGCCTCGTTGTCCTGCAGAAAACATGACGCAAACAAATTCAGACTGTCCAAAGTAAGGTTTGATCTACCCGGTTTTTATCACTATGCCCTCTTTGATTTACTTTACCATTAAAAAAAGTTTGTTCGTACCTCGATGTAGCGGGTGAGTCCGGTCCCTGACAGCAGGGAAATAAGACAGAGGACGAGCTGAGCGCGCAGAGCCGCGGACATCCTGAGGAGCGTTTCTCCACAAACGTTCTCCGAAGCGCAGAGGGGGAGTAACTGCGCATCCTGCGAGGTGGCGGCTTTTATAGCAGCAAAAAACAGAAAGGCAGAGCAACATCGGAGCCACTGAGAACGCGGAGTTACTATTTTTAATCAGAAACCAGAAATAGTGGCTATTTAAAGCCGTAGTTGAGCATTTATGCATGCTCGGCGGTGTGGAAACTAATGACGGCGGATGATTTGATTAAAAGAAACGCGGCCTCATTAAAAGTCGTGATAAACAAACCAAAGTGCTGCAGTGCATTCATTTTATAGGTCGCTGTTAGAATGCCTAAGCTAGATGAGCTTTTTATTTATTTATTTATTTTATCTCTTTTTCTATAAAATAAAAAACGATGTGTTTTCGGAAACCTTGGCTTGACCTGAAAGCAATGTTTTTGGATGTAGTTACTCATTTATAACATAAGTAGAGTGAACTCAAAATTAACTCCGGGAACGTGGTTTGTCTGTACAAGTTTATTGCAGTTGTTGCATACTGTGGAAGTAGCTATTGCTACAGACATTTAAACTAAAATGGGGCAAGTTTACCCTTTTCAGAAATATTTAACGTCAATACCTTTAAAGTACAAATTGGAGCCCTTTCTAGTGGTTTGACATTTGAGCAAAGTCCTCTCTGAAAATTCAACAAAAATATTATAGCTGTCACTGTTATAACAGAATTTATAGCAAAGAAGATCACAAATTTTGTGAGAATGCTGACTTGTATCTTTCCTTAACTTACATCCAAGAACTGGTGACTTGTAAAAATGTTCTGACCACAAGTGAAAACATTAAGACCAAAATACTCTCATGTGTCTTTAACTGTCTAGATGTGTAAATCCATGGAGAAGATGACATAAATCTGTCAGCTTAGCGCCACATTATGTTGATTACATGGAAAAAGATATTGGAATCGTTTAATTGCGTTAACCACAATCAGTTCACTAATACTCTAATGTGCAGACAATGGTCGAAACACCATTTGCCGCAACTACAACTGCAGGACATTTGGAGCTACCAGCTTTGAACATCCAAACACAAAATTGTTCATTTATTCTTCTTTGTAAAATGGCAAAAGGTTTAGGGAGGTTGGATGGAGAGTTTATGTGAAAATCAATCTTCAAGTCCTGTCACAGGTTCTAAATTGGATTTATTTCTGCACATTGACTAGACCAGTCTAATAAAAACATTTTGATCCAAAACCACCCAGTACAACCAGAGTTGTATACTGGGTGGTTTTCCAGCTACAGCCTCAAGTCTTTTGTAGGCTCCAACTGCATTGCCCTTCCACACTTTCCTATCCTGAATGAAGACAACAGAAAAAATCCCCATAGCATATTGCTGCCACTTGTAAGTGTTTACTGAGGTCATAATACGTCACTGTGTTTCACATATAGAGTCATCAAATTGTGTCATATCCGACTTTCTTTGCCACCTTTCTACATGTTTGCTGTTTTGCATTTTGGCAAACTGACAGGTGTTTTACAGTTTCCCTTCAACAATGGCTGTCTTTTTTTGCCACTCTTTCATAAAGGTCAGATTTGAGGAGAACATGACTCATAGTAGTTCTGTGGACAGAGTCTCCCATCTGACCTGTGGTTCTCTGCAATTCCCCCAGAGTTACAACATTAATCAGGGAAGGCATGCTTCTCTGATTAATGTCCTTGCTGGCCTGTTGATTCAAGTGTACGGTCATGTACACTTGACCGTACGGTCATGTCTTAGTCACAAATATGGAAATAACAGTTCCTTCATTTAAAGCAGAGATCTATTTCTATTTTTGCTCACTAATGTTTGCTAATAAGTCTCCAAAGCCTTCATAGAAGAGCTGCATTTATACTGAGATTAAATGACACCTATGAAGACTCTATGTATGAGACAGTTTGAGACCCCAATTCTTTTGGGGGAGACTGAATGGGTATCAAATCAAAGGCATGTTCAAAGTCACATTCTTGTCAATAAAAAGTTTAAGATTCTGCATAATTCTGCTTCTTCTGGACTGTGGATCTGTGGGAAGGCTTGTCTCCTTACAATTGTTTGGTTCCAGCTTCTTCCTGCAGCATGTTGGTAATGTTTCCACAAGTTGTTTTCTAATCTGCCTGTCAGTGTAAGATTGTGTTTGTGAATGTTGCGCTAGAGTAAGTACTGTTTAGTTGTTAGTATGACTACATAAATGATGTATAAATTCAATCAATTCACCAGTTTCACTATATAATAGGGAGGATTTGTGTAGGTTTTTCAACTAAAATCCCAATAACACACACTGAACATGCAAAATATGAAAAAGCTGAAAAGATATTAATAATTTTACAAGGCCAGTTGTTTTTTTTAAATAAGTCATTGTAGTGTAATACAATCAGATTTTCTCTATAGTTTTGCTATAGTTTTGTGGTTTACTACTAGTAATTGTAGTAAACCACAATTACTAGTTACTCAACTAAAGCTCTTCCACATGCTTTCTCTACAATTGACTCAGATCTTATTTTTCCAAACTGTGGAGTAGGGCAGGAATGGCATTAAACCAGAAGGGCCAGAATGTACACTTGAAGAAAATTAGGCAGTCCACATAAAGACTAGGTTTGTGAAGTAATTTAGTTTGTAACCACATTCTCAAATGATATGTAGGAGACTAATTTTGGGTGTCTGTGCTGCATTTATGAAAGGTCAAACTCTGACAGAGCTTAGAGCAGAAGATGATTGTTCTGTCAGTGTCCGTGTGCATGCATCCCATAAAAACAGCACTCACATTCTCACACTCGTCTCATTGAGTGTGCAGTTATACGCTGCTAATGATGGCTGACATTTTCTCCCCCTGATGAAGGTCTTTGAAGCCACACGCAGGATTGTAAACCAGGGGGAAAAAGTAATGAATGAATGTAATGAGTGTTTACTGGAACAGAGACTCAGCCTGTTGTCTCACAGTGCTGATGACCTATTCAAGGTGTATTACTGTCATCTTAAAATACCAGTGGTCGTTGATTGTAATTAGTTGTCGGACAGAGTCTTTGGTGTCTGAATTTATTAGCCATGTAGGTTAGTTTCTTTTAACGTGACAGTTGAGAGAACAACAGGAACATGGTAGTATGATGCTATATGATGTGTATGGCAGTGTGTATTTCACTGGACTTTATTAGCTTAGTGTTTAAGCACTTGTAATTTAAGCTAATGTTGTGCAGTAGGTAAACACAATTGTTTCAACCAAACGTATCCAGACATATTTTATCTGGCATGCAACAAGCAGAAACAGCTCTGAATAATCAACAAACATGGATTATCAATCTGTATGTTTGCAGAAATTATAAGATCGGAAGAGCACACGTCTGAACTCCAGTCACTA
>CAEGAD010087094.1:0-15158 GCA_903067055.1 Poeciliopsis paucimaculata | reverse complement strand
GGGTTAGAGTGGCTAACCGCCATTGCTAACTCCTTCTCCAGCCTCTCACCGTCACAACCACACAGCACAATAGAACCTGATCGAACCGTTATACCGAGGATTTCTGTCGCTAATGTGTCTCTCTGGTTTTGAAAATGGACCGACAGCTCTAAGATCGTGTAGTGCGCGCTGGGACTTACACTAAGGAAATGAGGAAGGGAGGGTCAGTGGAAGCACCGGAGTTGAGCCTTTTTTCATTCAGTGTCAAAAACAGAAAGAGAAAAAGGCCGGAAGAAACATAAAGCCGATAATTGAAATGAAGTTGATAGTTTTAATTTATCGTTCGATTTATCGTTTATCGCGACAGGCCTAAACAACACACAAAACCTGAAATCATAAATAAAATGGATTTTGAAGTCTCTGTAAACAAATTTGCTCTTCAAAACTTCTTAATCATCCATATTTTTAAACGGTGACGGAAAAATTTGAAGGCCAACCGTCATTATGACAGTTCACACACCTGACCGCTTGCTACGCACGCCCAGACATTTTCAACATCACGCACAAGTACTGGTTACCAAATCAGTCAAAAGACTCCAATTGAACATTTTTTCTGATTTCAAAACTTTGGCTTAAGTACTTGTTCCATCCTCTGGATCATCATCAAAACCCTGATTACTCTCAAGCTGTTGTGCACTTCAGGTCCCCGCAGTTTGGGAAGAAGTTATATGCATTCATTTTTCCGATGTGTGACGGCATAATGTGGATTCTCTGTTCAGCTTGATGAATTTTAATTAAACCAAATTAAAATGAAATATAATTTAACATGTTAACATAAAAAAATTAACTGGTAAAAATAGATTATAATGGATTTTTTTTTTTATCTCGTTGGTCAAAATGATAGACAAGGAAAAAGTCTAGCTTGACCTCTCCTTGTGCTGCATTGCTGCCTCAACCTTTGCTTGATAAGTTATAGTCCGTGGTCAATAATTGTATATATATTTTTCTACTTATATGTAGATTTTGGATGAGGTTTAATGAAGAAATATTTCTAAGTAGCCCCACAGAATATTGGACAACTGTAAATCGCAAGATCCTGGAGGAGCTGTCTAAAAGCTGCATTGTTTGTCCCTGCAGATGTACCAATGCATTGTATCACAGCAGCATTCAGGCGTTGGAGCAAATGAGTGACGAGGAACTTCAGGAACTCTTCAGGGAGGCTCCTTTCCAAGAAATGTTTTTGGAGCCAGGGACCACGGTGCTAGACGCCTGCCGTAAGGCCAGCGCCATCCCTGAAGGGCCCAGAGGGTAGGTTCCTCATGAGCACTTACTGTAATAGAGCTCTGCCATTGGTTGTGGGGTTGCTTTTTATCAGGAGTTAGGGAGGCTGGTCCACTGAAGGAAAACCTCTGAAGAAGAAAATGGGTGCGACTTTCTTCTTCACGAAGCACAACTGGAATGGCGTCAGATTTTAGTCGTAGGCTCTGACTTTTGTCTTTTGTAAAAAATCCGGAGTTATTTCTCCCATTGGTGCTACACACACAGGTTTGTTTTGGTTGTATTTACCCAGAATTTCTTACGTAACCAAGTCCAAAGACTCATCCCATGGTTGTGGAAAAGATGATAGTCTGTCTTAGAAGGGTCACTGGCATGCGTGAAGTAGAAAAACGCCAGAGCCGATGGCATTTTCTGGAAAATTTTGGTCTAAAAGTGCTCATTGATTTAATAAACACTGGTAGGAAAGTGGGAAACCATTGTCTTTGAGGAAGAGATGTGGTTGGGGGGTAAAAAAATCCTGAATGATCGTGTTTGACAATCACCTAAACGTTTGGTGAAAGTAAGACCATTCAAGGAATTGAAACTGAACAGCTGTCTAGCCATAAGAAAACTTTTAATCAATGAAGCTAACTGGGGAAAAAAGTTTAACTTTGATGCAGCGATCCAGAGTTGTTGGAGTTGATCAGGTCTAGTAGGTCCAGCAACATTATGAGCCCAAAGAATGAGGGCCGCTGACTACCTGAATATGCTGACTGATCAGATTATTGTAGCTTGTCAGGCATACAAGTTTATGCAGTTAAAAGTTCTTGATTTACCTTAATCTTACAGTGTGATCGCTTGCGTTCAGGTATCGAATGATTTCAGAAGGAGCAGTATGGATCAACCACAAAAGGGAAGACAAACCGGAGCAGGTCCTCATCCCCAACATCCACATACTGTCTAATGGTCTCACCCTGCTCAGAGTGGGCAAGAAAAACTTTCACATCGTCAAGTGGCTTAGCCTCTGAGGCTGCCCCATTGACTTGCAGGGAAGGAAGGAGGAAAAACTTGAAAAGAGTCTGTGGGAGATGTTGATGGACTGATAAATGGCTGGTCATTTAGTGTTATATATACGTACATATGTAGATGTGCTGTTTATCAAAAGATTTGCTATTAAAACAACATTTGGTAAAGAGATCTTTTTCTGTTGACTTACCTCTGCAGCAGACTTTTGGGGCAGTGAACACTAGAGGGCGACATTGCCTGTGCGGCCGTCCACAGAGAACCTAACGGGCCATTTATCCTACTGTAACCTTTCAAGTAAACAGCTGCTCACTGCTAAACCAAAATTGCATCATTTCTCCCAAAAGGCTCACAGTCCTAGTTTAAGCAAATTACTGTTTTTAAAAATTATTTAATTATGGTGCATTTGTTTTGTTGC
Source organism: Poeciliopsis paucimaculata (assembly GCA_903067055.1). Taxonomy (NCBI): domain Eukaryota; kingdom Metazoa; phylum Chordata; class Actinopteri; order Cyprinodontiformes; family Poeciliidae; genus Poeciliopsis; species Poeciliopsis paucimaculata. The sequence goes on along the minus strand of CAEGAD010087094.1, from coordinate 12,481 downwards.
AGTTTAATTTTTTTCCCCCTTCTTTTTACTTTTGTAGAGTGTAACACAACTTACACACATTGGGAGACAACAATCTCATGTTTGGGGAAAGACGGTTTATGATGCAGTTTGAGTTCAAAAATAAGTTTTACTTAAACGCTATTTTATGTAAGTGTTTTTTTTTTTCCCTGTCCAACATTGTTGTTTAAGAAGAAATGTTTGCCTTTATGCAAATGTGATCGGGTTTTTTTTATTATTTAATAATACATTTATCAAGTGCTTTCAGAGTGTATTGCTGGCAAAGAACAAAAAAAATTGCAAGAATACACACTTAATTAAAGAACGAAGATACTATCAAATATATGTGGTTTTCTGTGCATCATGTGTAGTGTTTATCTTATATAAAATGTAACCTAAATCTATTAACTGTACCATGATCGTGGAATACATATGTTGTTGTTTTTTAACAAATTTGAAACCAACAGCTACAGGCTTATAGTTAATCAGTAAGGGGAGAGGAAAAGGTCATTCAAATAACATCAAAAATAGAACCAAGTGACTACAACACAGCTTTCTGTCTCAAGCTAGAAAACTTTAAAGTTTTAGCAATTACCAAAGAAGTAAAGTCAGCTGTCAAAACTCAAAGCAGCTATTTCACTGTTTTCTTTCTTTTTTTTTTTCTTTTTTTTAGTTGAAACATTAAATTTAATTTTGCAGTGTATGTAATATTCAATCTGCTTTGTAATTTTTTATTTTCAAAGTAGTAACTTAAAACAACTTACCATGAAATAACATTATTTGAAAATGCATCTTTAAAGATCAAATCTAGACAAAATGTTCATAAATTATACAAACACTAGTTAACTGTGTTACAATTAAATATTTTTGATTAATACAAGATTGAAATTGTGTCGAAATGTAAGCTTATTTACGAAGTTGGCCCAGATTACTTAAAACGCTGGCGCTTTAAAAAAAAAAAAAAAAAACATGGGCGTGGCCTCTGCGCTCAGCAAATGAACAGCCTCGCTGGGATTTAAATAGCTCCGTGTGTCAATCATCCGCTCTGGCCCTCCTCCATCCGAGCCCAGCCTTCTCTCAGTCCCCACAACGCCTCTGAATCGCCATATTGGGTACTGAGGTTACTCTGCAGTTTCTCTCAGTCCGGGACGGAATTGACAAGAGCTCCTCCGGTTCCTCTGCAGTTTGTTTTGATGATTCGCGGGGACTATCTTCGGCGTCAGAACACAGCAGAAGCCGTTTGCGCCTCCAGCTTGACATACGCATGGCATAAGCCGTTTCACGCCTGTTTCGGATCTTTCCCCCCGTGACAAGGAGATACCCGTTGTTTTGTGTTTTTTTTTGTTGTTGTTTTTTTTCTGTATCTTTTTTTCTTCTTTTTCTTCTCTCTCCCTCTCCGGCGACGTGTTTTCTCTTATGAAAACCGGACGCTCCTGGCAGCTCGAAGATTCAGCTTTTTTGGGGGGTAAAATGTCAGACGTTCGACTTTCAAACGGAAGCCCGACGTTGGAACGGACGGAGCCCCGGGTTACGGAACACCCGAAGCCGTCAGCCTGCCGAAGCCTCTTCGGCTCGGTGGACCACGAAGAGCTCAAGCGGGATTTCAAGGGACATATGCGGGAGCTGCAGGAGGCTGCGTCCGCCAAGTGGGGCTTCGACTTTGCCAATGACAAGCCGCTGCCTAACGCCAGGCTCGCATGGGAACGAGTGGACCCCGCTGAGGTCCCGGATTTCTACGTGCGGGCCCCGCGGAGGAAGAAAGGCGTCTGCTCTGGGAATAACAATGTGGATCTAAACGGGAATCACAGCTGCGATACGAGCATGTCTGACGTACTGACGGAGTGTACGGAGCAGTGCACCGGGCGGAGGAAAAGACCGTGTCACGGTACTACTTTTTTATTTAAACATGTTTTCAGCCCTAATTCGCTGCTGTGTAGCAGATACTCGTACGGCTCACGGTGTTGGTTCATCACTGTCATAAAGACATCAACGTGGAAAGTAGTCAAATGGAAAAAAATAAGCATTTTTTAATTTTTATTATTTTTCGCAGACACCACGGCGCAAAGTAAGAGGTCACGCAGCAGCCCAGATGAAGTTAGTTGTCCAACCCTGAGCCACTCTGTTGAACACACACCCAGAAAGTCCAGTCCCAAGAGGCAAACGTGAGGACTGGCAAAATGGTAAGGAAATAAAATAAATTATATTTTGCCCCCGTTTTTTTTTTTGTTGTTTTTTTTTTTATCACACAATGTCAGAGAAACAAACATAAAAAAAAAACACACACACACACACAGTGGCCCTTTCTATCCAAATACACTGTTTTTACTTTATAAATTTCGATTGCAATTATTATTTTTTTATTATTTTTTTTGGACGACTCGTAGAGTTTTTAATCGATAAAAGTTCTGCCCCATTAACACCAGACAGACAGACAAACGTTGCGAGTGAAAACAAAAAAAAAAAAAAAGGAAAACAAAACCGAGCTGGACATTATTTTTAGCCCTTTAACTGCAGGTGTTTCGGCACTGCTCGTTTCCTACTTAACTGTAAACAAGTGCTGAACAACAGTGTAGTAGTAACACGTCAGCAGCCACTGCCCTCGCAGCAGAGCAGGGACGGAAAGGGGCTGGTCTCTGAGAGAGCTGCGAAAACACACACACGCGCGCGCACACGCACACTCCTGTTACAACACACACACACACACATCTATCCCTGCAGGAGGAGAAGAGCCTGCAGGTCTGAAATCAAAAATCAAGTGAAGAGAGAGTCCGGGTTAAAACATTTTTTTACCACGTTGAAGAAGAGAACAAAATATTTATATATATTTTTAATAAAAAAAAATTTTTTTACGAAACCTAAACAGTAGAGGCAGGTATATTTTTTTTTATTCCTTTTAAATAAGAAATGTGTAATTTTTTTTATAAATGCGGTAAGAAATGTAGAACTTCCACTATGTATATTTTTAATGATATCTTAACATTTTGTGTATATAGTTTTTCTTTTAGATTAATTTTTGACTTTATTTATTTTTTTTCTATGTATTTTTAAAATGGGAAGCTAACCTGCATCTTAATTGTGTGAGCTAAAAAAAAAAAGGAATACTCGATGGAGAGGTTCACAAAATATGACTGAAAATGTAAAAGTAGCTTCTAGAAATAAAAACTACAGAAACAAAAACATACATACTTTATGATGTTTACGAAAATAATTTGTATTTCACTTCGAGGCTCTTCAAACAGTTTTTCCACATCAGGAAACACATCATCGGGGAAAAACTCTGCTCCTTTTTGTTGTTGTTTGTTGTTACAGAAAATGTTACACAATGTTCTGTTGTACTAACTTGCATGTTTTTCTCCTCTCTCTCTTTCTCTCTCTTCCTTGTTCTCGCCCCACAGAGAAGATGCCCCCTCCCCCTTGTTTTTCCCTAAACGCGGGAGACCTCAGTGTTGGCTTTTCTTTTCTTTTCTTTTTTTTCTCCTTTTGGACGAGGATCTACGCAGCATCAGAAACATATCAGCTCTCCTGAAGACTGGGGAGGACGCTGTTGAAGCACTGAATAGAAACACTAAAGTTTTTTGGCACTCAGTTAAATGTTACTGCCTCTAACAGCAGTCAATGTAGCAGTGTGCAATTAGGTTGGATTTCCTTCTTTGCTACTTTTTTTTTTTATTATAACTTTTTTTTTTTTTTACTACCTGTGTATATAAATTAATAAATAAATATATATTTCTCTTCATATGTAGCACATAATAAACATTATGATTTCTAAAACAAATCCTTTATGCTAAAAGTGTGAAATTTGATTTGACTTGAAGAATTGCAGTGTAGTTTGATTCTTTTTTTCTTTTTTTTCTGGAAATGCTGTTCTGCTCGTGCAAAGCTGACACGGTCCCTAATTGCTACACTTTGAGACAAAACAAATCATGGCTTCTTACAGTTTCTTTACAGCGTGACTTCACTCCGTCATTTTCCTAACTCGACATTGAAGAATGGTACAAATGTAGCTCATTTATTTTTAATTTTGTGTTTTTTTTGTTTTGTTTTGTTTTTGGCCACAATCTTTAGCTCTTTTAAGAGGAGGAAACTTAAAAAAAAACAAATCAGTGAGGATATTGTATTTATTTTTTGGTTTTTAGAGTTGCTTTTAAGCACCAGTTTGGACCCTCTCCTGCCCTCCCTGTTGTAGTTCTGCACGCCTCAGGTGCGTCGGACTAGCTGAGATATTTACGGAAGGACATGCAAACTTATTGACTCTACCCTGATGTGCCTTACTGCTTTGCAGATGGAAGGGTTTTTTACTTTAGAAAGCGGTTATATCTCCTACAATACCAAATACATGGTTGCTTTTATGTAGATGACTTCACATTGTATTTCTTTGTGATAACTTAGGCGCTTTATTTTTTCTTTCTCCCATCCCTTTCTCCCTTCCTGCCCCATATTTTAAACCTGCTGAGGATGCAAGTGTGAGGATCTCAAAGCTTCTCCTGTATTTGACGAATAACGGCTCGTCCCACAAATGCAGTCGCCACGCCTGTGTAATTGTGGAAACATTTTTTTTATTTTCTTTTTTTTTTTTTTTGCAATGTACACCTGTACATATTTTGTAAAAAAAAAAAAAAAAAAAATTGAAACAAAAACAGAAATTATACTAACTTATTTATGTCAAGATTTTTTTATTTTTTTTTTTAATGTAGAGTTTTAAAAAAAAAAAATGGGTTCTTGATTACGGTTATCCAAAGTGGCATTTACGTTACTATAATTTTTATTTTGTTAAAGCATATTTTATTTGGTAGATTTTTTTTTTTTTTTCCTCCCCCTTATAAGGTTGCAGACTGAGCCTGATATTTGTTGTGCATTTTTGTTATGTGTGGATAAAAAGATGTTGCAATCAATAAAAGAGAAAATTAAAGTTGGACTTTTTTCTTCTATTTGGTATTTTTAGGGTGTGTTTTTTTTAAGCAGCTGGGTGAAAAATCAGGAAGGTGAGACTCCTAATGTGGATCGAGGCTGAATGGTTGATGCTCAGTTCATCCAATGAGAGAGCAGTTTAGAAAAGCAGACCACCGAGTGGAGCCAGTAGTGTTCAGCAACTTACCCCTGGAGTAGTTTGTGAAAAAAATTATGTTTAGAAAACATTATTTACCTGGACTGGAAAATATAGACAGGGAACATTTTATTTTATGTTATATTCTTAACTGTGTGTGTCGTTGTTTATAGTCGTTAGTCCTTTTCTGGTTTGATTATCAAACCCCCTGTCCAAATGTGGTGTAATGTCACTTTTTGGGTTCAATCAATATTTATTCTGGACACATTCATGATTATTAAAAAAAAGGAAAACTGTATGTCTAATTTGAATCCTAACAGCTGTTATGGTGTACATTAGTTTTTGACACAAATTAATGGAAATCTGTACAATGTCCTAATCTATAGAAATACAAACAGGTCTGTGTTTGAGAGAAATTAAAGAGTATGTTATATAAAATATAGTATATAATTTTTTTAATATTAAATAAAATGTATTTTAGCACTTAAATACCTTTATTTTTTCCAAAGTAAAATGTAGGAAATACAATGCTCACACACACACACACATTTGCGCAGCTATCTTTGCAGGGACTTTCCATTGACTTCCATTCATTTCTACATCCTAAACCTTACCCTTACCCTTATCCTAACCCTAACCAAAACTCAATTCACACCTTAGTCCTAAACTTGACCTCTGACCCAAAAACAGCATTTCCCCTTGTGGGGACTGAGGCCTGGTCCCCACAACGTAACATGTGTCAGGGAAACGGTCCCCACAAGGAATTAGAAACAAACGCACACACGTACACACACACACACACATATATATATATATATATATTTATATATATTTGTATATATATGTTTATATATATATTAGATTTTACATGCAGTCTTGATTTCATCTTGTTTTAATCTCCTGCCCCTTGCTGTCTGAAACCAGACTGCTGAGTCTCTCAGTTTCAGTCACTGCACGTCTTTGGCTGTAAAAACCCAAATAAACGTTTTCACTGCGCAGAATTTCCCTGCCTCCTCCTCATGCCTCCAGCGCAGGAGGACACCTGCAGCAGCTTGTTTTTATTCATATTCTTTAGCACCGGTGTGTTATGAGGGGTGGTAGTGGTCTCTCTGTGGGTGGGCGGGTGGGAAAGGTGGGGACTGTCCGGTTCCGAAGCGTGCAGGTGGACAAGCTCAGCCCAGCCGTTCCATCAAACCTCCACCGACCCCCACCTCCAAGCTCGGGCCCCATTGTCCCAGTGTGTGGGCCTTTGTGCCGAAGGCCATTGTGTAGGGGCCGGGGCTGGCCACTGTTGTGTCTGGGGCTCCTCTGTTCAAACAAAGGGCCCGTCTACAATCCTCCACCCCACCCAAACAGCAGACTGCCTGACTGATTGACTGACTGACTGGCCGTCTGACTGACTGATTTCATGACTAGGTGAAAAAGCAAAGGAGGGAAATATTGTGGCATTGTGCCCGGAATGCTGAGTTCACATCAGTATTACTCGTTTACAATGTGAGTAAGCGAGTAAGCGTCGCATTTCAAAAATTGAAATGTGACGATATTTATACAAAATACATTTTATTACTGGTATTTCTATGTACTGTACATTGTATGAACTCGGGAAGTTTTGCCGTCAGTGGATCATTAAAGTAGATATTGGTATTTTTGAAAGTGTAAGTGGTGTCGAGTCCTGCTGGAAAATGAAATCAGCATCTCAGTAAAATTTGTCACTAAAGGCAGGCATAAAGTGCATTGAAATATGACTTTGGACTTGATAAAACGCAACGGGACAAACCGCCGATGACATGGCGACTAGTCACCTTCCACTTGACTTCAAGCAACGGGAATGCCTTGTCTCTGGCACAGAAGTGGCTCAACATAAGGAAGGTCAAAGTTGTAGGCTTTGCATCTGTGTCTGGTTGGCTTTGGGTCACAATTTTATGCCAACCATTTTTGCTTCCACTTAACTTTACAGCAGCATATTTTGATACGACACTTTTTCTGTCACAACGCATTTGGTGTTTGTCCTGGTTATGTTCGTGTTGTGATATCTAGTAACAAACGTTGTGAATCTTAGCAAAAAGTGCTTCGCTTCACAGTCTTTTCTGCTGGAGTTTTTCCTTCCACTCAACTTCATGTTAGTATGTTCGGATAAAGCGCTCTTGTGGCTCCCCATCTTTGTGGAGGGCATCGTCGACTGCCTGCTGAACAACGGTCTAGTTGGAAGTCACCTCATAATGCTGTACGCCATAACACTCCTGTCTAAATAATGTCACCGGCCTCACATGGCAATATTAAACATTTTCAGAGAAACGATTTTTGTTTTTATTCATAGGAAACATTCACTTTTCAATTCTTGAAATATCACTCTGTAATAAGTTTCACATTTAATGTAACTTTACATGTATTTGTCTTAAAGCAGTCATAAAAATGACAGTAATTTTTCCTACAGATGTATTAATAAATGCTAGAAAATGTTTGCATTTTATTTCTTCATATTTATAACTCCCACACTTGTTTGAGTTTTGTTTCTGTGAATGTATTCCACTCACTTTTTCCCTCAGTTGGAATGACAATTACATACACAACTTGATTTGCCTTGCAAATTCACACAGTTCCTTATCATTCCCAGCTCATTCCCGTCACAGTGATAAATGGGTCATCCCTTACTGGGATGTTCGCCGGCCAGTTCATTTTGTGCAACTTCCTAAATTGAGCGGTTCACACAACACCGGGACGCTGTGAGTCAACAACCCAACTCTAGGAAACTCCAGCAAGGACACTAAACACTTCCCTCCAAGGATTCACGCTTCCGCGCTACATCAACACAAACAGGTTATCTTTTCCTGTTAACCGCCCCGACACTTAATATGAAGCCACAAGTTCCTCCCCGAGTTTCCTGTCGAGCCACAGCGTACGTCACTGAACCAGTTCCGTGGCAGCCCGGAAAACGAGACTGCAAGGTTTTTTGTTTTTTTTTGGTTTTTTTTTCCTTCTTCTTCTTCTTCTTCTTCTTCTTCTCCTCGAGCAGCTCCTCAGTTAAAACCAGCACTAAAACACTTTTTGAAACCAGGTATCACAATCTGTAGCACCCTCTGCTGAGGTGGGAATCAGCTACTCCACCGGTGTGAAAGCAAGCGCACATGCGCAGAATGGTTTCGTTAGCTGCGCTGGCAGATGGCGACAAAAACAATGGCGGATGATGTGCTGAGTTGTGCCACTTAACCTGCTCAGTTTATTTAATTGATGATAAGAAGGCGATTGAAGCTAAAGCTCAAACGCGCATGAGCGATCGATGACATGATAAAACCATAGCGACATACAGCGGCCTGGCATGGCAACTGCAGCTGTCTCAAGGTATCTGGGCGCTGCCGTCGAAATGTGGAACTTTTTTTCCAATCGAGAGCCGAAAATGTTCAGTTTTCAGTCACTGGTGTCCGCGCAGGGCCGGATTTATGGAAAAAAGCTCTTTCTCGAATGCATATTACAGTTATAGGTAATGACATAAACCAAGTATGAACTAATGATACCAAATGATGGTGGTATAGTTAGTTAATATTACGTCCCTTGGCCTGTTGCTCCATATTATCCTAACCCTAACCCAAAAAGAAAATACTGTAACTTCATTGTTTTCAAATATTGTTAAGTATTGTTTATATTCATACATTCCCAAAATATTATTACAATTCTCCTATTATGGACCTGTGGCTCTTATATAAAGTGCAATAATTGCAAGACACATGTTTAAAAAAATAAATAGACTAAATAAAGTAATAATAATAAAAAAACATCTGCAGTCCCCCCAACTCCAAGAAAATTGGGGCCCTGGGCTTCTGCCCCTGTAAGCCCTTTCTAAAATCAGGCTCAGGCCTCGTGTGCATTTTATCTATGTGTATGTGTGTGTGTGTGTGGGCGTGTGAAAGGTTTCCCCCACACACAGGGAGGGATTTGGATCAGATTCATAGTGGAGCGAGTCGTATCTGCAGGAGTTGCAAGTTGCAGCGCCGTGGTGCGGTGTGAGTTTAGGATTGACTGGCAGGCAGAGAGAGGAAAGGTTAAGAGGTGAGAGATGCCGCAGAGCACTGAATGACAGATGTGCAGATGTGCTTCAGCGGCACGGCTGAGAGGAAAAAGAAAGCGGGGGTGGCGGGGGTAGAGCTCATTAAAGCGGCACACCTGCAGCCTATCAAAGAGCCTTTATCTTCTATCAGCCCAAATCTGCTCAAGCACGCAGCTCAAGACATTGCAAAGCTAGCATGGGCCGCGTTGCACGCTCACTCTCAACTCGTCCGTCCTTTAGCTCCCCCTTCTCTCCTGACCTGCGCCAGCGGACGGTACCTGGAACAGAAATCCTGTCAGGAATGCTCAGGGATGCGTTCAGATGCATCTGGCCGAGAAGCAGAGGCAGCGTTCCCAGTTTGGAGCATCTGTGCTGTGGAGATAGAAAGGCCTTTTCTTTATGCTCAATTTCACGTTGTTCTCTTCTGGCAAAGTTAATGCGTGGCTAAATCATCAATTATTTATTGATTTAGCTGCTGCACCATGTAAAGGCAGAAAAGGCCTCTTCTGAAAAGAGTCCAAGAAACGGTTCTGTGTATATGATGAATTTAGCTGCTGCCGATTTTGGTTTGTGATATATTTATATAAATAGGTCTAGTCACACTTTTCACATATGATCTTGCACAAAAGAACATATTCAAAATCTCACAGATTTTTAAGTTTCATTTTATTTGTAGGTACTTAACATTGAGTTGTTCAATGGACTATATTTTGTTTCTGTGCTGCTGTAACAAGTCAGTTTCTCCACTGTGAGATTAATAAAGTTATATTCTATTCTATTCTATTCTATTCCCTAAACAATGTATAGCTATTGCTAAATAATAATAATTAGGATGGTGAGAGTCAAAGCACTTTACATAACATTTAAAAGTGACGAAGAACAGGAAATCTTCACATTTAATTTTTTTTCTTTCTCTAGGAAAAACATTTTCTTAACTTTTTCTCTTTTATAACAAACTAATGTTGTCTTGGCATGACATGACTTATATAAGGTTTTTAAGTCACTGAATCTAGTCGTGTTACGTCCACAAATTTCAACGTGTTAGAATTTTATGTCCTAGATTGACACAACACACCACATAATTGTGACGTGAAAGGAAAATGACAGGAATCTGAAAAGTGCGCCCTATTTGTTCGTTTGTCTTTACTGCGATACCCCAGAATAAAATCCAGTCTATCCAACTGGCTTCAGAAATCACATAGTTCAAATCGGCCGCTCACCTGCAGGCCGGGTCATGAATCAGAGAAGCAACCAAAAAGGTCTGTGATAGCTCTGGAGGAGCTGCAGAGATCCAGAGGTTCAGATGGAAAACAATTTATTGGTACAACTATTAGTTGTGCACTTCACTAATCCGGCCTTTATAGATCTGTTCAGATGTTTACACACCATAGCAAGATTTCAGAGAATATGAACGAAAATGTAACCCCTTTCACTTATAGTCAGTGACTGGGTGAAATCGTTCATGACTCGACTGTGTTTGTTCCTTTCGAGTAAATTTCAAATTGAAAAAAATACTTCATTGACTCCAAGGAGAAATGATGTTTTCTTCAAAGAGTTGTTTAAGATGCCGATGGCTGTTTTTCGGTGACAGTCCCATAAAGAGTATGCTCAGAGTTGTTCTGGCTCTTATGAAGAATTCTTCTAAGCACATCATCTTCAGTTCCCCAGGAGAGAGACAGCATTCCTTATGAGCTTGTTGAAACAGATAACGGCAGAAAACCCAGACATTTAGAGGAGATCTGCAGCGTCTTGCTACAAACAGACGGACATAATAAGCTTCCTCAAGATGTAACGTACAATCTGCTCTGCCCCTTCTTGTTGAGTCTCCAGTTCAATCTGTTGTCCAGGTGGCCACCAAATTATACGCCTCCGTCATGATGGAAATAGTTTAAATGTGTTTCTTTTGAAATATAGAATCATTTATTTTCTTCTGTGTACATTTAAGACAAAACTGTGGCACTCTTGAAAGAAATCCATGAGAAGTCCAGTTGGCAGCTTGCACCACTGATTAGACGGGACGTAAAGTGAACTTTTAGGGTTAAAGTCAACAGTTAATACATTAGTTTGTGGAGATGACAAAGTTCGGTGTGTATGAATACGTTTGCGAGGCAGCACCATTATTAAAAGAGCCATTGAACTTTTGAACTTATACTTTGTGTGCGGCGCTAAGTGGCCGCATGTAGTTAAATAGCAAAGGGAAATACATAAAACCAAACGGCATTTGTCTGCAATGAGGAACCATCATTGTTTCTCCACAGATTCAATCCTGATAATCGTCTATCAGCGTGTTTAGCTTAGCTTAGCTGGAATAGCTCAGATTAGAGTCACTTCTTACTGGGTGTAAAATTAGCAGCAAGGCTTTTTCACTAAACAGGATGATGACAGTTTGGGTGGTGTTAGGATGGATTTTGTGCGACACCAAATCTTTCCACATGATGCCACTCTGACCGCTGCATATATCCGATGACACTAAGGAACGGGGTTTTTTTTAGAATCTAAAGAGGGGAAAATAGTCCTCATCGCCCGCTCTCCACACTGGCACCAGAAGTTTCCACTTTTCTAGAGTGGCAAATCCGACCACATTTCATGTGAATATACTTCCCCTGTAGCCTTTCTCTTCCTTTCTTTTCATTTCTTTTTTCTTCTTCTTTTGCTTCTGCTGCCCTCATCAGGAGGCTCTCAGGGGCCCCGGCGCGACGCGGCGAGGCGAAAGGACGGCCCTCGGTTCTGGTGTTGAAAAGCTTCCCGCCGTTAGGACTGAGCGAGCGTGTTCTCCTGGCCGGCGCTTGATGAGAAAAGCAGCCCCGGCACCATATGAAAACCTGCCTCCTCTTACGGACAGCCGTGGATGTGGTCCATTGGCCTCCTAGCGCTCCATTTTTCACTCAGCTTTCAATTTTCACTCGCTGCGGAGAGTGATGTGGGTCTTTGGGGGGGTATTCCACTGCCTTGCGGTGTAAAAGTAACTGAGAGGAGACGTGCATAAAGCAGATAGATATTTATATACTTAGCAACTCAACACACGTTTGACCAACTGTTCTTCTGGCTCAGTGTGCAACAGCAAACCCGGTGAATGACTGATGAGAGTAAGGCTGAACAACAAAAGACTCCAGTATCTTTTCATCATTTCTCCGTACATCATTTCTGAAAAATGTGTACTATGTGCAATGAGACGTGTATAATAATGAAACCCTCTTACACAGAAGCACTCAGCAGGTTTTTCAAGGAAACTCTGCGTTGTTCTTCTTCTCTCACTTCCTCTTTTTCTTATAAAATGTCTTTTTTTTTTTTTTTTTTTTTTTTATAATATAAAAATAAATAATAAAAAAACAAAGATAAAAATAAAAAAAATTTAAATTTTCCAAAACCCAACACAACACAGAAGTAGATCAGGTTTT
>CAEGAD010087081.1:2500-39930 GCA_903067055.1 Poeciliopsis paucimaculata | reverse complement strand
TGTATATATACATGTGTTTAACATGTATATATACATGTGTTTAACATGTATATATACATGTGTTTAACATGTATATAGACATGTGTTTAACATGTATATATACATGTGTTTAACATGTATATATACATGTGTTTAACATGTATATATACATGTGTTTAACATGTATATATACATGTGTTTAACATGTATATAGCATATGTCACTCTGGCCATATGCTATAATTTAGATTTAATCATTTTATTGTCACTCTGGCCATATGCTAAGGTGAATTTTTGCCCCATTCTGAAATCTTCATCTGGACGAGCTTTCTAACCATTTAAAAATGGGTGAAGAAAAATCTTCCTCACAGCATGATGCTGCCACCACCATATTTTCAAATGCAGTTGTTGCTCCTCCACCACCTCCATTTCTTCTTCCAAGATGTGTTTGACCTAGTCCTTTTTCTTTTGAAATTTGACACAGTTCGACTATATTGACTTCTGAAAACATCTAGCTGTGCTGCATTATATTCAGTGTTAATCGGAGTTCATGCTACACTTTTCAGATTTTAATTGTAGCATATATAAAAATGAGTTATTGTTTTTCTTTCACTTCTCAATTATGACTCACTTGGTGTTGGTCATTAACTTCCAATAATGTAGACTGAAGTTTGTTCAGGGCCTGTAATACCTTTTTGCAAGAGGTTATTAAAGTGATGCAACTTTTTGTTGCAACTTTACCTGCTGCTTTATTTTATTTTATTTTTTTTTAAGTCTTTTTGTTGCACTATAGTGGAAGATAAATGTAAAGAAACAAATATGTAAGTTAGAAAATATGAACATATTCTAATCTAAATAACTGAATGAACGATCGCTAAGATGCACTGATAATTTTATTACTTAAGATCCAAAAATCCCTGAATATTTTACAAACCCATGCCAAGGTCAGCGCCTTCTCCTGACATCTTGACTGTCAGCCAGGCGGAGAAGTACGGCCGCATTGCTGCAAGCTGTGCGCTGGTGAGCGCAGGACAGCTTGTGTCTGTCATGAACAGTTATGTGCACGCTTCTGATTGCTTGGGAATCGAGCCAAAGCCTGCTGCTGTGCTGTGAATGCGAGGTGGTATGGATGAGATGTTGTTTGTAGGAGAGGTGTGGAGAAAACAACATCTTTCTGGCCTACACACTGTAGCAGAACATCGCATATCCACAGTCTCAGCGGATCAATTCTTCTCTACAGAATCTTGTTTTTGCGAGATGCAGACAACTCCAGAAAACAACACTGTGTTTGTTCGTTGTCACTTACAGTAAATGAATTGTAGTGGAAAACAAAGGAATACTTTGCATTCCCTTTGCTTGTTGGCTACGACAGAGTGTCACCTTTTTCAGAATTAAATTGGTATTGGCGATGCGGCACAGAAAATCAGATGCTCTCTTGTCTTTGTGAAGCTAAACATTAATCTTCCTGCTGGCTCATCTCAAGTTTCATGCAAGTTCACTGTTACAATTGCGTGCATATGTACTTTTTCAAAATAAAAAGAAACAGCCTGGAGCTTAAAAAGTGGTTTTATTAGCCTCAGACATGTAATGCATATTGTGTTTCTGTATACGAGTCCCAGCCTCTGGTGTCTTATGTTTTGAATATATAGAAGATATGAATCTTCAGAAAGTGCTGGGCCCTTCTTGCCAAGGGAAATATCCCTGTCAGACTTAAAATGAGAGTTTCAACTCTTGAGAATAAAATACAATAACAGTTTTTGAAAGTGAAAAAAGCAATTGTTTCATGTCAGACAGTGATAAACCACTCTCGAATAGGTTAACCCCATTGCTTTCTTCTAAATCATATTAATGCTACATGTTATCTGTCAAACAGGATAAAGAAAATGTATTGCTGTACTTTTATATACATTAGAGACCTGGAATTTCACAGGACATGTCACAACATTTTTGTAAGAGCTGCTTGCTTCCTAAAGTAGAAAATGAATAGACTAAACCAACCTAAGTTGACCAAAGTGATGTATAAATTAAAGGACAATAATAAATTGTCCTTTTAAATACTTTACTTAATCAAGTAAAGTATTTAAAAGTGTGCAAAAAATCTAAAAACTGAGATTTTGTTGCTAAAACAAAATTACTTCCAAAATTACATTAAATGCTGAAACTGATAAATGCAGTTATTTGCCAACAAGAATAAATTATTTCTGCAGGGTGTTACATTTTTTTTTATGAAAGTTGTAAATTTATTTATCTCAGTTAGGCTTTAAGAAATGTTATATAAGCTTAAAATAACAACGCTGTCTTCCAAATCACTTCTAGCTAGAATTTACATGTGTATATTTGTGCATTTATTGCTTTTTCTGTTCATATTTTGTTTTCACTTTGAGAAATAATTTGGTGATGTTCACAAATGTGAATATCACCAAATTATTGAGGATATTCACCAAACTATTGGAATTTTTATGCAACACAAAATAACATATAGGCTTAAAGTGAATTTATACACTGCGTTAATCAGTTTTTACATACCAATAGAATATTTGTTTTCACCGCTCTTCTATCTGGTCCAACCAGTTACTTTCAGTAAGCACCGAGTTCACAAATAGCTTAGAGTAATACTTTCATAATTTAATTTAAAACGTTTTTTGGAAAATCACGTGTTATTTTCCTTCCAAAGCAGTGTACTAGCAATTGATCTATCAGGAAAAGAAAATCCAACAAGTCCTATACAGAGTGACTTCAGCACGTCGCTCTGTGCTGAAGTGACCCCACAGAAAAGGCGTATCCTTATGCAGCATTTCAAAAAACACACCATTGCTTTCTTTCGTGCACCAAATTGTTACTAGTTGTGTTTGTTTTTATTTTAGGTTGAGCATTTTTATTTTGCAGCCCAGGTTGTGGCAGCCATCTCTTACTATCTCCAACTCCGTTTACCATTGAAGTTTTCTGTCATACTTTAAGCTCTTTCCATTAATCCATTTCAGTCTTTCTTCTCTTGTCTCCATCCTTATGTCCATTCCTGGTATCTCTTCTTGGTTTCTACCCTCCTTTGTGTTGTGTAACCCCTCCTGTCCTTCCCCCTCCCTTACTCTGGTTTCCCCTCCAGACCCACCTTTTTCTAGACTCCCTTTGACATTTGAATGAGAGTGGGGATTCACTCAGCTGACAAAGGGAGAGGCAATGACGTCACAGCAGGCATGATACACCAGCATCTGCTCTGGTCTAAAAATACCCACCACCGGGCACACACAGCCAGTCTGCAGCTGCACTCAGCATTTATTTCCACCTCCACGCTCTACTGAGATGGCCCAGCTTTTACTCAACTGGGGCTTGTGGGCACGCTGGGGTACATGCTGCTTCACTACAACTACACAGTGGTGATGATTCTGCTGATAAACTGTTCAAAGCTCTTATGTAATTAAAATTTTGAATATTCCAATATATAGCTTTATTTTAATTACCTTTTGGATTATGACAAATATGAATAACATAGCATATTTAGAATAATGCAATTTTAGCATTGCTTTGTAAATTATCTATTTCATTTAACATTTACTTACATTTTTATTATTTTTCCCCCCTCAACATTAGTTATTAAACTTTTTTTTAACAAAATCTGACATACAGTACAGTAAAATAGCTGATGTATTACTTTACATTTTGTGAGATCCAGGACAAACAAACACACAAAAATCATACCAGTGACAACCCCATTAGTAAAAATAATGATGAAAAAGATTCTAACATTTTCCTGATATAATTGTTCAACAGCTTTCTCAGTCTGTTTTGATTTCCAATTAACTTAAATTTCTTTCATTAATTAAAAAGACAGATAAGTTTGTAAATGTGCATCTTGACAGTTCATGTCCTCTTGCTCTTCAATTTTAGCTGTTTTAAACAGTTTTTTTAATAACATGCTAAACCACTAAATAAAATCCCAAAATTAAGATCTTAAGTTTGCAATTTTATTTTCAAAATCAGCCACATGTTTTAATTTGAATTTCCCCATCTGTTGGGTCCAAACTGACGTTACGGATTTGATATATTTGTACATGTTCCTAAAATAAATCTTCATTTTCTAAATCTTTTTCTCTCTTTTGTCTGCCTGTGTGTACATGTTCGGCCCATCTGTTGCTGGGTTTGGTATATAACTAGAGAAGTGGAACAGGAAGGTCTGTCAGACTTGGAGATCATCTCCCAGCCGGTGGAGGATGAGAACCAGCGCCTGGCTCCTCCGGTCCAGCTGGTGAGCTTTGGCTACCGAGATCTGCCCCTCGCAGCTCTGGACCTCTCACTGGCCGGCTCGCAGCTGCTCTCCAATGCAGACGAAGATGAAAACAGGGAAGGGTAAGTCACTGGCAACATACGGGAGGCATTCAGGACTCTAGACGTATTTGGCCATATACAGGTTACACAGGCGTGGTATTAACATATAGTAAATTACTAAAGTAATTTGCTATGCGTTTTTCAAAAATTTTAGGAAATCAGCCTTACATGGAAGAGCAAAAATGGTAAACTCCAGTAGAAACACAGATTTAACTTATTAGCAGAGCAACAACCTGAACCATCCTGTCAAAGTAAAGTACAGCAGTTTAGATCAAAGTATATTCATTTCTTAGAATGGCAGAGTCAAAGTCCAAGCCTAAAATGTACTGAGAATTTGTGGTAAGACTTGTACGACGCTCTCCAGTCAACTATCCAACTCTGGTTTTCTATTTTTCAGATCAATGGGACTAATAAACATTTGGTGTGTTCTTTGTGTTCTTCCTGTATGAAAATAACTAAATATCAGCTTTTTCTGTCTATCCCAACTTCTTTAGCTGTTTGCATGGATTACAATTTTGAGCATAACTCCTACACCACATAGCGTTGAATACTGCAAATTCTTCCACCACAGCACATCGTCCTGAGCTCTGGGTTCATTCTTGGTTAATTGCGTTATATGTTTTTATTTAGTACTTTTATCCTGGTAATTAAATACCTGGTAATAGATGCTCTACGTGGTTTAAGAAACTCTTCCTCATAGAATGCAGAATCATTCCAGGGTCCCTAAAGGTTGGCAACCTTTTCCAAAGAACTATCCAACATTAAAGGCAGGAAACATTCATAAGTGTGTAAACAAATCGAGTGTATTAATTTAATGAAGACAAATGTGTTTGATTAATTTCTCTTGCATGTGGTAGGTTAAAAAGGCAGCATTTTCCTACAGATGGGTTCTATTAATTACAGTGAAACAGCTTACTGAGCTCATGTAGCATTCAGAGCCTGTCATCATTCCTTAAGGCAGTTACATTGACTCAAACATCAGACTTTTAGGCAAACGACAGGAGTGGCATGCCAGTCATCCCCAACCTGTCCTACTCACACGCACAGCTTTCTTGAAGAAGAGGCTATCTTTTAGTGTCCCAGTGCAAAACCTGACTGATGCAAATCAAATGTTACTGATCTCTTCATCGTCAGCAGGGCTCTGAAGAAACCTGACGAGACAGCAATGCTCAGCTTGTGTTGGCCTTTGCAGAAATTGTAAAGAAGTTGGCTGGTCCGGGTCACGAAGTGGATGAGCATTATTGATTGATCATGTCAGCAGTGTGTAGACTAGATATAACCAGGAACGTAGGCTTTCAATTTCAGCTGACCATATGTTTTGCAAATGTTGGCAGAATTTATTTTAACTTCACTTGGACAGCCATAGCCATGCTCATGTGTACTCATCTCAACTGTTAGGTTGGTATGCTCAACAATTTATGAAAAAACACTTTTACTTTGCTTATCAATCAGAAAATCAGAGTATAAAACACCCCATCAGTTCTGCACAGAAAATGCAAATCCATCACAGAAAATGTTTTAAATCTCGATAATACTTTAGACTCAGCTTTTGCCTGCAAATCTTTATGACTTTTGCAGAACATTTTAAATAAAATTTGGTTACCATGGGCTTCGTAATAAGCCAGAATATTCCAACAAACACAAAGTCAACCATGCATTTCTGTCACAGGTTCCCGACCAGCATCATACTAAAACAGTCCATGAATAGGAGAGGAGGTTATGCCTCTGGATAGTCCAGAGAGATTGTACATAAATAAACGGTCATATAATCTTTCTCTGAATTTATAAAAAATTAACAGATTATGCTGCTGCTGCAATGAAGTTGCATTTTGGGTTTAGTTTTAAAACCACCTATGCTCTCCTTGCACAATGAAGTGTCTGAGCAAGAGCCAGGACTAAAATAAATCTGTCTTCAGCAGAAGAACAGTTTCTAATGGTAATGTCTTTAAGAAATGGTAAATAATTCAACAAAGACCTGAGACAGAATCACTTATCACTCCTAAATCTGAAAATAATATTTTGAGTCTTTGATAGTTTTGCAAATTGATTTCAAATCACGACGCAGCAGTCTTTCATTTTTAATTTGCAACGTTAGGTAGTTTTTTTTTTTCACATGCACAATCCATTAAATATGAGTCAAACCTTACTGTAAGCTCTCTCTGAGATGCTCATACATACACTATTGCACAGGATTCAGCAGACACATCCAAAGACTCCGTTTGACACCAAAACAGGCTTCACTTCATTGGTTCCCTTCAGTTAGCCAGTAATAGAACAGATGGATTTCACAGACGCATCATCAGCAGCAGGTAGTGGAGACTGTCACAGTATGCTGGTATCACACCTCGTACAACCCAGTTAAATCTCAAACCATATTAGGATCAGTAGTAAAATGAATTTCCATTGCTCTTCGTGCTGACAGATGTGTCAGTGTTTGTTAAAGATGTGATTTTTGTGGTACGATGATGCTAAAGCAAGACCACCCGGTTTGTAAAAAATAAGCTAAAGGCTAAAGAGTGAGTCTTTTTTTTTGGTCTGCAGGCAGATAAGTGGTCTTAACAGACAGGGGCTAGAGTTATTTTACCGTTGAGCTCAATTTAATCAAAGTGTGTGCAATGTAATGGGGATGCTTTCATATCAAAGTCATTAGCGTAAAATATCTGCCCATAAAAAAATAAAATGCCAGTAGGAGTTATAACAGTAATCATACTTTCTTTAAGCTTTAATGAAATTCCATTTTCAGTGCCAGGAAGAAATTTACATGCACTCATCCCTCATCATGGGCAACTTCAGTGCTTTTTAAAAACAAGAACCAAATGTGAATTGAAGTGGATTTTCTTTAATACACAAAGACTCAGAAATAAACACGTTTTTTTTTTTTGCCACTTTTTTGTCATTTGTTTAAGCTAATCAGCCAGATTTTAATTTCATTGAGACTTAAGGCAGTTTTTAAGTGATGATTTTATTAGAATAGATAAAAAGACACTTGATGTATTTTGTGACATGGGCCTCTGTGTTCACATTTCTTCACTTTGCAATATTTCTCTTCCTTATTTTTGAATCGTGAGATCTGAACTGAGTGTTGTGTGGTTCTGTTTTTTTTTTTGTGGGCTTGTGTGTTATTTGAGGCTAAGCACTTGAAGTACTTCAGGTATGTCGCCATTTCTGCAAAGGATTGTTCCTTTTTTTCTGTGTTTGTAGATAATGGCTCACAAAGTGTTTTGCTGAAGTCCCAAAGCCTTAAAAATGACTTGTAACCCTTTGCAGACAGAAAGATGTCAGTGAAGCTGTTTCCTAAATATTGTTGAATGTCTTTATGTTAGAGCATGGATTTAAAAAAAAATCTTTTAGCCTTCTTTATGTTTTCAAACAGATTCATAGTTGATTTCTTGATTTTACTGCAAGTGAATGTAGTTACTGAAATTAAACCCAACTAAAATTAACACGGGTTAGTCACAGTTAATCCATAATTGAACAAAAAGATAATTCCTTTTTCATGCTTTTTTTTCCTTACTGAAAGAAAACACCATTAGAAAACTATGCCTAGTATTTTTATTTGATTATCTGAAACACACAAATGCTCCTAAAAAGCAATAACATAATTATTACGCCAGGAAACAAATACTCTTCCACTGCAGTGTATGCACAATACATACAACCTCACAAAACAAAATGATACTTAGCCCCATGAAATTGCTTGAAATATACCATTTTGTGTATCTTTTTGTATTTTTTTTTTACTAGAGTAAGTTAAATATTCAATAAAATTCTGATTTTATGTGAACAATTTGTACATTTTTAAAATTAAAAGTTTACTGGAGAATGGAGATGCTTTACTCAGCTAAGCAAAACTCTTTTCTTAGTTGGATGTAATCATGTCAGAGTTTTTAAGTTGTTTGAAACTCCAGGTCCACATTTATGCTATCAAGCACAGAAGAAAGAAACAGTTCATGCATCCTCTTTGATTGAGTGCTTTCGTGTCACCTGAGTTAAATGATAGAGCAATGTGTGAGAGCCGCCACACCAATATCTGTGCTCACTTTCAGAATGCAAATAGGAGGAAGCTGGAGTGCATATCCCAGGGTGAAGGATTGCTAAACTCACCTTTGGGGAAATGGAGCAGAGGAAATGACCCCTTTTCTTCTATTGACTAGCAGAGCGATGAAGGAAAACTGAAAGGAAGAACGACAGAAGCAGTTGGTTTGCAATTCACAGCTATGAAAATGAACATTTATACAAATGAGGAATGTTTTGACTGCTCTGCTGACTCCACCTGGGAAAGTGGATTGCCCCACTGCTGGCATCCATCTGCCCCCACCTCTGAACATACACAAACTCAACCACTTCTTCCAGTCAGCATTAACTGGCTCATTGGTTCGATGAATCAGAGGTAGAAGCATCACAACACAGGCTAGTACGGTGAATGGTTAGCATGATGATAGCTCTGAAAGTGTGTGTCACAAACGCAGCAGAGGTGTTTCATCAACTCAGTGACGGCTGATTGGGTGAGGGGTGGGAGTTATTTTCAGTGGTAGTTTGGGAATAAGTTGCTGTCTTCAAGTTTTCTCATTTCACCACTCTGAAGAAAAAGTATATGCCAATAATAATAATAAAAAATCATATTTAACTGATGCGTTTTCTCTGTTTAGCTTATTTTAGAAACTGTGTCAGCCTGTCAATTATTTTAAAGTTGTGAAACCTTTCAATTTTAGTGTTTAGTCCCTAAATAGTAACATAAAGAAGAACTGCAGCAGTTTTTGAATAATTGGTGTCGTGGTTTATAAGAAGGAACCAAGCAGGGTGGATTAATCAAGAGAAAAGACTTCAAGCTGCTGCTGTGCGATGAAGCACCTTCTGTCAGGCATGTTTGCATATCATAGCCTGTAACATTGAGAAGGCGGAGCTGACCTTACGGCTATCTCCAGTGTATTTGCTGCCCTCGCTCCTTGTAGTGGCAGAAGAGTCACTTATATACAACCCGTTTTTCTCATGCTCCCCCTGTCTCTCCTCCACACATGTATATTTTTATGCGTGAGCAGAAATGCAGCACTCAGAGGATTTACACACAGAGAAAGAGAGGCAGAAAACAAGGCCAGGCCTGAAAAGCTTTCTAACTGCGCGGCATAGTGGTTGTTATCTAATCCTCTGTAATCATGGTTCACTTCATATTCCAGTTTATACTGGGCTGTCACACCTCATTAGGAACAATGGTACTCCTTTACTGATGCCTCTGCATATTTAAAAAAAGCTTTTTTTTCACCACCTCTCTGTGTGTTTTGTATAATTTTTTTTTTTTCAGATTTTCTCAGTATCCATGCTTCTACTTATATTCTGTCGTATTCTGCCCTGATTTCTTTAAGCAAGTACTCTTTAATTTCCACCCCACTCCACTTTCTTCTACCCAGACTAACACTCAGTGTACGGACTTCTCAGTACCACAACACTAGATCAGAGAAAGCAACCTGTGTCATTCAGATTTATTTAATTTAGTGGGTAAAAGAGTTGATGGTTTGGAGATTTCCAGCACACGACCGCTGTGTTGCCAAACAGAATGTTCCCATCAGGAGCAAAGTGGGCGACATTGTGGGAGGTGGTTGTTTTAGGTAGCATCAGGGGGCAGCTGCAGTGTTAGCAGTTTTGGCGCCATGGTAAGTGGAGTGTAGTTATTATTAGAGTTGGGCCCATCCATCTTCCTGTCTAGCAAAAACCCTGGAAGGACCAAGGTGGCGTGGGCTTGTGTTCAGCACTTTCATGTCCGCCCACACACCCCTTAGTCGTCAAGCTGCTTCTGTTTTTTGCTGTTTTTTTCCCTCCCTCTCTCTCTAATTTTCCATCGTTTGTCTGGTAAAGAGTTCTTTGGTTTTGGTTTTCACAGATATATATCTATCATGAGATTCTTGCCCTTTATGCTCAACAGCACTCTGCATGTTCTCCATTACTACATCCATTAACCCTTAAGACCTCGACATGCCTGTCCGCATCTGTGAATGTGAGCTGCTTGAACCATATTCTGTCCAGTTCCAGAGGATTAACAGAAGACAAAAAACAGCAATCCTTGTCTTGTTTTTACATTTTCCTCTACTTAAATATTTTGGCTCAGGAACCACAGTAACACAAACCTGCATTTGTTTTTTGAAACTGGTACTTCAATTGTTGCACAGAATTTGTACCTCTGCTATTGAAATAATGGTCTTAACCTTCACAGCTTTAAAGTGATACTTACTGTCTTATGTTCTTGATTGATGTAGCATCAACTCATCTCATTGTTGGAGGTAATCTAATCAGAACATTTTAATGGGAGCCACTTTTAATGGCTGTTTCAGGACACCAATCTTTCCAAACAGTAGCCTCCAGACTTTGATATGCACCATCTTTATTTTTATGCCAGTTGGACTGTGGAGGTTTTAACAAGCAGCTGAAGATATTTTGCATCCAATAAGCTTTTGTCTGAACTTGAGCTTTCATGAATGTTTGTTTTGGTCTGTTCTTCTCTATTTTTTGTTGTTGCATACTTTATTGGGATCCATTATGTGAAGCAATCTGGGGCCTGTTGTTTGTGGAACCAGCTATTTAAATGGCGTTTTACTTAGTTTACAAGTGAACTCTAGCTGTGTGTGCAGATGATGAAACTTTTGCAACACATGCTTTGTGGTTGAGCATACCGTAGAGGCTGGGAGGTATAAATAATATGGTCTTTCTCTGATTTTTTTCCCCTTTTTGTTGGGAGCTTAATTATTAATATTTATTGTCCAATATATCCAGTGTCTTCCTCTTCACACGTTCAAAACATCTCAGCTTTACCACTTTAAGCAGTCAGTCCTGATTAGTCATTATTTTACAGAACCAACATCTGACGCTGTTACAGATTCAATTCTTTTGGATTTTGTCTTTATGAGTTTTGCAGATAAACAGACAAGACATTTTGCTCATTCTTCTTTGCAAAATATCTAAAGTTCTGTGAGGTCAAATGGAAAACTCTGTAAATGAACTTTAAGTCTAAACTAAACCTGTGATCATATTATTGATATGATCAGCAAGGAGGTCTTACTGTCTGAAAACACGGGATTTGGATTAACAAAATATTCACTATGTAATTTTGATTTATTTTTTTTTCAAGTTGCCATATTGGCTGATTAAACCACCTTGCGCCATTGATTGAAATTACAAGTTAACACCTGAGCAGTAGAGTGATGTCACATCCCATCCCAGTGATGGGTGTGTGGCTGCCAGACGCTGAGACAGAAGCATATGTTGTTGGTATGACTAGTCCAAATGTGCAAGGAGTCCATGGTTAGGTACCAGCACCAGATGGTTTATCTAAATTTGTTATAAGCAACAGGAAAAAACAAGTCCTCCTATCGTGTACCTCCTACCAGCTTTTGTGCCAAAGGTCCAAACTCATAATTTTGTGAAGAAATTGGCTCAGTGGCACAATGTTTTGAACATTACTCAGACTGTGACTTTTTCTGTGTTTACAACCTGCATGATTAATTAATATGAATTATGAAGTGTGTTGTATTTCAATGCACTGTCGGGCAAATTCACAGCTATTTTACGGGTACTGAATGGATGCAAAACTAAATTTCTTCATCATTAATTCTGAATATAGACACAAGAAGAGGCCTACTCTCTTCTGTTTAAAATAGCTGTACCAACCAAATAGCATCTGACCTCAAAGACTGTCCATATTTAAATTATAGGAATGCATGGAGTAAAGTCCACCCATATTTATGTACAACAAGAGGAGGAAACATTGCATTCTCATTGAAAAAAAGCTGTTTCTGTTACTCAGATTGTGTAACAAAATAAAGCTAATATAGAAATTATATTAAATTAAAAAGCAAATCATGACAACATGGTGGCATCTTTAATGTAAAAGAAAAACAACTAAATAAATAATCTGTTGTCCCATTAGCTTCACAAAAATAGGCCCGGGGTGTCACAGAAGGTGGGATTCATCCTTGTTTCTCTTAAGTTAGGCCTGATATGTGGGTAGATATTTATTCTAAACAACCAAAGTTTTAAATTGTGTTTAGAATCCTAACCGAGAGGATAATGGCAATGCCTTGCAAAATCTAGGCTTAATTTGCTCCCATCAACATGTATCTACATGTATTTAGTAAAACTTGAGGTAAAGTTTAAAAAAAAAAAACTGTTGCAAAACATGCAGCTGATTTCTCTTAACATACTGCATGCCTTATTTTATTCAAAAATAAAAAAAAGTAGAATGTTAAAATCCTCCTTTTCAAAGTAATGCTCTCTCAAAGGGCTCTCACCTGGCTGAGCCAATTTGTTCTGATTTAATTAGAGTGCAGAACCTCTCTCGGAGTCTGACCTGCCTTCCTGTTATCTTCTCAAGTCCTCTGCCACAGGGACTGCTGCAGGCCCATCTAGTAGAGAGACAGCTTTAGACAAAATCTTTACTATTCAGTTATACATTGCAAGTTTCTTTTATTGAGAGTATGTTTCTTTTCCTGCAAATTCTTTTTATTTAGTTACCCTCAGTCTGAGGGACAAAACAGCGAGATGTTCTGAAAATGAGGATAGAAATCATGTCAGTGTTTCATTAGTCCTCATACAGTAAATTGCCAATAATTTTTGCTCATAAGTCCACATGATGATATGGATTGATGTGCTCCATGTGGTCCAGTCAGTTTCTAAGCCACATACATATGAAATTCAGCACCTCTTTGTTCAGACTGATGCTACAAACATTTGTTAAAGAATAGGTCCCTTTCAGAACTGCTAAATGAATTCCAGCAAGGTAAAATGATAGGATGCCAACTATGCAGTGAGTCCAGTCATAATTTCCTTGCTATCCAATGTTCCGCAATGAACTGTTATTAGAGTTTTAGTGAAGCGGAAGTGATTGGTGACAACTGCAATTCAACCAGAAAGTGGTAAATCACATAAATCCCATAGTATGGTTAGTGAATTTTAAAGTGCAGTGTATGCAGGTTGCCAACTTTTTGCAAAATTGATAGCTACAAATTTCATGTGGCCTTCAGGTTAGCTTAGTAACAGCTTGTAGATAACTTTGTGGAATGGCTTTTTTATAGGCAATCCAAGCTTTACATCACCAAGGGTAATAGATAGCATCAAAAGCAGTGGTGTAAAGCACTCCACCACTGGACACCAAAAATGTAGTTGTGTTATCTGGACTGATGAATCACGTATTTCTGCCAATTACTCTAATGGACGAGTCAATCTGAACATTGGAGTATGGGTTTGTCACAGGCACTTGCCAGCAGAACAAGAGGAGCCCAAATACAATATTTCAAGTGTAATGTTTGGTAAAGATGGGCAATTTGCTGGAATACTGTAGGAACCGTTTGGTAATGTACCCTCTTGTTCAGATAAACCTCGGTGCCAGTGCAGAAAGTGAATGTCTATAAAGACATGGGTGAACAAGTTAAGCTGTGGAAGAACTTGACTGACCTACATAGAGTCCTGCCTTCAACCCAAGATTAGATTCAAGATTAAATGAAATGGAGACTAGGATTTAGGCTTTAAGTCCAACATCAGTGTCTGACTTTACAGTTACACTTCTGGAAGAATAGTCAAATATTCCCAGGAACACACTGCTAAAGTTTTCTATGTCAAGCAAATAGTTTTGTAATACGGTATAGAAAAAAGTGTCCAGGTAAAATAGTGAAATGTTTTGCTGTCTTTTTTAAAAAGAGATCAAAATCAGAGAAATAGTTGTTCTTGTACAGCTTACTATCTGAACTCATATACTCAACATCACAGCATATATTAAGTTTAAAAAAAAAAAAAATACAACAGCCAAATGGATATTTTTCTATTTAAAGGTTGTCAGATGATGAAAACAGCTGACAGAAAAGCTGTGCAATACCAAAGTCACGCTGCTGTCGTAAGTGATGATGATATTTCACAAGCTACAGAAGGACCAGAGAGGATGATGAACACAAAACACAGAACCAGCTAGACTAACTTAACTAAGCCTAAATGTTACTCCCAACTAATCAACAAAAATCCAAATTTACATCATTTTAATTGACTGCATGTTGGAGTATAAATTTGTCTTCTTTACTGGTGTTAAATTTCTTAATCGTTTATTGCAAAAACAATGTTTTGTTCATTTCTTCTACCTCTTCTAACAGTTGCTGTCACCAACTGTTTAAAACTCCTCAGGTAATCATTGAAGATAAAACAAAAAACCCCTCTGAGTACAAGGCAATGGCAACATTTGCACTAATATATTACATCAACATCAGTTTAGAAAAAGTGTTTTCCAGTGTACAGTTATGTGTGGTGTTGAAATGCATCGTGTCACCAGATGACCTTGTATCATTGAGAATTTTAACAGCGAATGCATTTTGTCCACATTTACACAACACATTCTATATGCATTGAAGTTAAAACTCACTTACATGTATATATATATATATACCGACAGTTATAACAAATAGCTCCTCATTCTTAAAAATGAGTTTTTGTTTTGTTTTATGCAAATTCTGCCAAAACAGTTCTGTAAAAAGATACTAAGAAAGGCCAGAAAAACAAATTTCATCCATCCATTTTACATCCTTGTTCCTTGCGGGTTTGGAAGGGGTGCCGGTCTCCAGGGAACGTTTCGGGCAAGAGGCAGGGTACACCCTGGACAGGTCGGCAGTCTGTCGCAGGAAAAACTGCGACAGACTGTTGTCTGTTGTCTATTGTTTTGTGGAGACAATATTTGGTCTCCACAAAACAATATTAGTGATGCTTTGCTAGCTATGTGGTGAAAAACTGTCCTAAAAGTGGACACTTAAATTTATTCAGAGCTCTATTAAATGCCGGGAAGGCTGTGGGTAATATTAACATTTATTTGAATATAAGCATTTTTTAGGATCAAAATGCTAACTAGCAGCCCAGGCAGGAGTGACTTTAGTTAGAGATCTTCAAATAATAATAATAATAATTTAAAGTATATCTCACAAATAAAAGCAAAAAACCTCAAGATTAAATCAAGGATAGTAAAAAATAGAAATAAAAATCTTTCCCCCATGGACTCAGTGCACAGTGGTGATGGTTCTGTTCTTGATTTATAAACAGGCTCTGTAAAATAACCCAGAAAATAGATCTATACCACAGCCCTGCTTTAGGTTGTTTTGTTGTTACTTGCTGTACTTTAAAGTGATCAATGGATCTATCAAAGCTGGAGGAGACTCTAACCTTTATAAAGTTCTGTGAGGACCATATTTCATTTTTATCACTTGCTGTACCTCCAAAGTTTTATAGTTATAGCCTTTTTTCTGCCTTCCAGCGATGGTATGAAGCATTAACTTGATAAAAGGCAAAGACGATGATGGGCTTTCAATCAGACGGTAAAATTTGACTGAACCATAACTTATGGAAATGCCTGCTTTTTCAAACTTGTATTTTTAATAGTTTCTTTATTATAAAATAAAAAGGGATTTCACAAAAAAGCTACAATAAATGTTGGATGTGCTAAAGTCAAGTTTTGAACACTTTACAATGACACCTTCAATTGTTAAGTGGTTGCAAACCAAACATTGTCTTTATGCTACTTTAGAAAAAAATATCCAGTCTTCAACTATCTCTTGCTTTTGACTATTACTTTATATTTTGTTGTAAAAATTTTTTTTTAAAAAATGGATTAATGTATTTAAATCCAGTTATTTTAAATCCTGCAGCAAAACTTAAGTGTTGGAACTTAAATTATTACTCGAAGGATCCGAGACGTCTTTAAACATTGCTTTCCAGATTAAACGAAGCACTTTAATAGTTATACTTTAATAGGATACTGTTATACTGAATGAAATGTTCACATTCCTCCATGATGTGTGGTGTAAAATCATTTCTAAAGCTGCAGCCATTTTGCCACCATTGCAGCTCATATTAGAACCATGCCAAGGAATGAAGACATGATCAGAGGAGGGAAACGCTCTGCCAAAGTCTGCCTCATCCATGCCAGACCATGGGGAGATGGGAAAGGTAGTGGGCAGAGCCAACTTTCCATTCCAGCTGGAAAGCTGGAAAAGAGGCATTGTTTTTCTCAGCTCCGGCTGTCGGCCCTTGTAGCTGATATGTACGAGTCAGTGGAAACAATTTACTATTTCAGAACAGGATTCAGACACTTTAATAATTTAATGTTTGCATAATTACCATATCTATCAGCACCCAGTGATCACAAAATAACTTTGTCTGTTTTCAGTTTGTAAAATGTGTCTAATAATAATCGGAAAGCAAGCTCCCTTTAAAAAACAATTCCCACATCAGTTTTTCCTTCTTCTATATAATACAGTCAGTCTTCTGTTTTGAGGCACTATTTGTGTGAAGCAGAAAACTCTTCTTTCTCAGCGTTATCCCCTACAGGGACTTCCTTCATTGCCACGTAAAAAGAAGCCCATCAGTATTCTGGTCACAGTGCTGATAGTGAAAATAGTGGTTCACAGTGCCTCACTGTCCCTCTCTCTGTCAATGGTGTCTCTGACCACCGTTCGCTCTGTCAACCCCAAACCTCGCCTGAATTTGAACAAACATCACCTTTCATGACTGGAAACTGACGCCCTCTTTTGGTCATGTTTGGAACTTCAAGTACAGCACCTAAAACGTCAAGTTGGTGGTATGGGTAGATGCTTATAAGCAAGAGCGTAAATCCCATGTCATTATTGGGGGGGGGGGACAATTTATTATTAAACAGGACAATTTCTTAAGAGCAATTTTGGTGGGGTCGGTGAAGTTACAGTGAAATGTAACGTAAGACATGCTTTAAAAAGTTTTTAAACCTCATTCAGCTGCAGGACCAAAAATGACTTGTAATACATATAAACAAACTATTGAGAAATAAAACTAAAATTCAAATGTTCAAGTCTGACTGATCTAATCTCTGCTACACCTTTACAAAAATGTAAGATTCTAAATACAAAAGCTTTAATGAGTAACTCCTCTTAATAAAATTTCTCATAAACATTGATCTATTGAAATGGGTCCCAATACGAGCTATGGGCTATTTAAATTATAACTTGTTCAGTTTCTTCATTTTTAAGCCTTTTTTAGTTTTGTCATATCCTGGATCAATCAATCAATCAATCAATCAAATTTTATTTGTATAGCACATTTCAGCAGCAAGGCATTTCAAAGTGCTTTACATCATACAAACATAAAAACACAAAGTCATGTAACATAGAAACATAGGATGGCTGAGAACAAATAGAAATACGCCTATGCTTTTGAGAGCAAATATGTAATTCTTGCTTTTTTTAAGATAATGTGTAAAATTTTATGTTTAATCTGGGTCTGACTGATTTACAATCTCTGTTTTGTATTCAAATTGATCAAACAAAATGTGAAATTCTGGTGATGTTTTTTAAGTCTTAACTTGCCCACCACCCATCTTTCCATTTCTCGTAGGTCCAACTGGCTGAAGCCTTGCTGTGGGCGTCGAGTGGCTCTGTGGCAGGTCTGCCTGTTCAGTGCTGGCTTCAACTGTGTGCTGGTGGCCTGTGTTATTCTGGTGGTGCTTTTTCTGTCTTTGGAGTTGCTCATAGACACCAAACTCTTACAATGTAAGAATTTGATTTGTCCCTTTTAGCTCTATAAATTTATGTCTTGCTGTGGGAAGATTTGCTACTTTAATCATGATTTGTCATTATTAACTCAACCTCTGGTTTCCTGCACACCCATCTTTTGGAAAGCACTATTTAAAACAAAGAGAAAACAGATGCCCTTATTTTAATAATTAACATTTTGCTGCAGTTGTACAGTCTTTCAGCAGCTATCACTTATCCATGAATGTCTGGAAAATACCTTGCTCTTTTGAACAGAAAATAATTGCAAAAATACCTAAAAGTAATGATGGAAAATGAATGTCCAGTAATTACAAGTGTATACACAGCTAAAGGAAAAGAGATCCGAACCCTCAAAGTAAAACTAAATGTGGTTTATGTCTTTGCTCTTGGCACTTTTAATTTGATTTAGTTAAATTTTTATTTTCCATCCATCCACAGTCTTTACTGCTTATCTCTGCCTTACCAGCTCAAGCCAGTCTTTTATTTTGCATTTTGTTTTGGTTTTAGGATTGATCACACATTTGGCACCAAATAGACTCATCTCTGGGACACTAACTTCCTGGGAGTTCATACTTGCATATTCTCATTGGAAGAGATTAATTAATTCAACCTTGGAACCGTCATGGTCTGCGCTTTTCTGAACTCTGTGAAGGAGTTGTTTTGTGTGTAAACTTCTAAATTTAAAGACAGTAATAAAATAAATAAATGATAATTATAAATTACATAAAGCACAAAAAGTTTTGTCTAATTCCATATCAAACAGTGAATTGAAAACGTTATATATCTTAGTTTAAGTAACTGGTTTCAGTGACATGTCACCAATTTTGAGTTTGTGGTCTGTCTGTCACAGCAGAGCTGGATGGTGAATTATTGTGATGTGGACTCATGCAGAGAGGTGATAATGAACAAAGTCTCTTGTCAGTGGCTGCCAGCATATCTCTATTGATTACTGGCCAGCATCCAGGCCTGACCAGAGTCTTAAAGCACAGACTGTTGGATTTCAGTCTCTAAATCTATTGTAATTTCATTTAAGTCCACTAACATTCCAGCAAGACAAAGAGAAGACGGTAGTGGGTTGTGAGGTGTGATCAGTCCTGCAAGTTAGTAGATGAGTTCTCAGATAATAAATAGGCATTTTTCCGTTTATTTTAATTCAGGGATGCATGAGTTGTGTTTCAGAATTGATTGCAATGTCATGACTTCTTTACAGCTAAAATATTTTCTCCTGATTCCTCATCCTTCAGTTTCCAATGCGTTTCAATTCGCCACCATTATCCACTGGATCAGCCTTATCATCCTGTCGCTTTTCTTTTCAGAGGTAAGACATCTTAATCACAATAACACCTTATTTGTCATTTGATTGCAGCAGAAACTGTCCTTATGCAGTAATCCGTGTGTTCAAATAGTTAAACTTGCTTAACATTAAGCGTGCTTAAGGGCCTGTCATCAACAATGCAAGTAAGTTGTTATCTGAAGAAAGAAGAGGCTCAGGATACTGAAATTTACCCCAGTGGAACCTAAAACAAAATTTCTGAACAGGATGTTTATTGTGTACAAAATACAAAAAAATATCAAGTTATAATATTTTGTAATTTCCAGATTGTGTTTTTCTCTGCAGATATCCTGATGCTGAATGTTCTCCACTGGCAGAATTTTATTATTGTCTATTTTGTCCGACAGACCTTTTAGATTAATAAAACTAAATCTGATTTAATTTAATCACCTTCCAATATTTTTGTCTCATTCTTATTTGTTCGTGAAAACAGCTCTCATTTTGGAAAGTCAGCCAGCTTGCATGAGTTTTAATTAAATTTCTATTGTCTAATAAAAAATAAAGGAGACAAAAATTGTGATGGACATAATCAGTCAGACAAATAACACTGGTTTGTATACTTGGATACATATTTAGTTTTTTCTCTGGCTTAAGGAAGTATCAGTAAGTGTCATCATCTGAGTTAAGGCCTCTGTGATTTCTTTTCTCCCAATTTTATTTAGCCTCTTTGACCGAGTCCAGTTTCTTTACATATTATCAAGCTTAATTTTTAGTTATCATTCCATATCATTTGGTAATAACATACATTTAGAAATTAAAAATCTCACAAAAGTTGATTGGTGTGATGCCAACTCAAAAAGACTGAGAAGATGAAAAGGACTTTTGAGAGATGCCAATTTTAAAGTTTCTCTTTGTCTTTTTGTCTCGTCAAGACTGTCTTCAGAATTGTAGTGCTTGGGATCTGGGACTACATCGAAAACAAAGTGGAGGTCAGTACTGGTTCACCAGCAAAAACTTTGCTGGTGAACCAAATTACAATGGTGTGTTTCCTTTTTACAAAGCATCTTTCTTTTATTTTTCCAACCCAGTTTTTTTAAATTCTTTTTATTTTATCAAAAACTAACAACCCCCTCCCCTTCCCCCGAAAGCTACACAACAACAAACAAGGACTGTGCTCCTTCATGTTGGATAGAGTTTACCAGAGGTCTCCAGTTCTCTGTAAATTCTTCTGCTTGTCCTCAAGCTACATAGATCAGATACTCTATAACACCCATTGTACCTTCCAAAACAACCCAAGCACAGTCACAATGCACGTATTCTCAGTGGTATTTATATCTGGACTTTGGATGGATCTTTATCTCAATCATTCTATTGTGGTTCTGGTTCTATGTTTAGGGTCACTTTTCTGTTGGAGGTGAATCTCTGGTCAAGATTAAATTTACTTTGACATCAACATACAAAATGACAATTGCATGATACACACACACATCCTTCCATCGCATTTCTAAAAGGCTTCCTAGAAATGAATCATTTGTATTTATTTAAAGCGTGCTGATGAGTGTGAATTGTTAAATTTATCACTCGAAAAGTTTGTTGTGAAGATCACATCACGGTCACACTGTCTTACTCTGAGTTGTGAGTTTCATTACCGCAGTTCACAGTTTAATTCTGTAAACAGAGAGAAATTGAGAAGAAAGACGTCATAAATTACATACAACAAGTTTACTTTAGACCCTTATTAAGAAAGTTATGTATATACTTTTAATTATTCATACAGCTTGACGCCTACGTAACTTTGGTTTTATTTTTTTCATAATTGTACATATGTCTGTGTTTACATCCCCAGGTGTTTGATGGTGCTGTCATTGTGCTTTCTCTGGCCCCAATGGTGGCCTCCACAGTGGCCAATGGGCCCAGCAGCCCCTGGGATGCCATCAGCCTCATCATCACCCTGCGCATTTGGAGGGTCAAGAGGATCATCGACGGTGAGAGAGAAATAAAACCGTATCTAATAATGATTTGTCTTGTAAAGAAACTAAGTAATTTCTGAAGCCACAATGATCACAGCAGAAAATTAACTGGTTTTTCTAATAACCTTGTTCTTCCCATCAACATATAAATTATTTGCAGTTCAGGGCTGTACAACTATTGATCATCATTCAGAGCAAATTGCTGCCTCTCTGCTCTGACTCGGATTGATTTGAAGGGTTTGGTTAAGTAGATTCAAAGAAAGTGTATAGAATGTAATTGTTGTCCCAGCTATGCTAATGCACCTCGGTTCGATCCATGTTCAGAGGTCACCCTTACAGCGGGTCTCTGACTGCATACAGGAACAGCTGGGCACAAAACACAGTTGACTGGAGCTTGTTCATGTTCATGTTTATCAAGGATGGGTAATAGGTAACATGGCCATGTCTCATTTACAGTTTTTATTTAATCTGTTTTTTGTCATTCTTTGAGTGTTTCTATAATATCTATAAAGTAAATAACATGCCTGTCAATATTTGAACGACTTTAATCCAGGTATTAAAGTTTTAATGAAGTTTAAGTCATTATCTCGGTATCACTATTTGAATGCATAATTTCATCAGATTTATGAATGGGAAACAGAGCCAGCAGCATTTTCTATGCTTTAACATACAGCCACAGCTGGAATAAACCTATTTTCCTGCTGCTCACTTCAAGCTCAGTGATATTTTTTTTATTTACTCAGTGGTAAAACACTTTAGAAATCCACAAAAACGCTCAAGCTACTAAATATACAGCAGGTGGTCTGTCTGAGTAACTTGACATATTAGGCGGCAGCAGTCTGATGATAATGGAAATGCAGAGGAACGAGCTGTTACTATGCAGCTGAAAAACTGGGATTTATTAGCTGTGTCAGATGGGAAATATCACCCGCTTAAAATAGACAAGGATGCGTGTCTAAAAACACCCAGAACAAAGTAGCGTTTTTACTGAAAAGTGAAAAACTCAGCTGACTCTGTAGCAAAATGTTTAGCTCATCCAAATGACTCCTTTGGCTGAGTGCCTCACCCTGTCTGTAGGGCATTTCTAGCATCTCAATTCAGCTGCTTGTATCCAGAATTTTGTTCTCTTAGTGATGTTACATATCTAGCTCTATGCTAGTTACCAAATGTGAATTAGTCTTGTTTTACGTTTTCAGAGAGTCTGTGATTTTGGCGTATTTTTCAGTGGATTGTACAGCCAGTCAAACATTCAATGAGGCGAGTTAACAGAGCGGAGCAGGACAATGTGTTGGCCTCCTTGACTTTTACGCGAATCCTTTGTGGTGTAAATTACACTTGCAAGTGTCTGCTGCACAAAAGCTGCTGAGATTTGCACACACGCAGACGCTCACACGAACAGAAACGCAGTATAAACACGCGGCTGACTCTGACGCATGCGTCTACAGAAATATGTGTCACATTTTGTGGCCAGACAGAAAGCTTCTGCTTGAGATTCTGTGCCTGTTTGAAGTCTGACTGAACTGACCCCTTGTGACGTCTCCTCCTTTTATGTGAGCATGCCAACATGACTATAAATAGGCATAAAGTAGCATGTGGTGTTGGCTGTGAGCTTTGCTTTGCTTTACTTTGGAAAAGAAAAGAAATGGTTCATTTTCATGTCAGCATACTTGAAAAGCAGGGACCAACAGATTAAAAGACCTGAGTTCAATTGTAAGTTGCTCGGTTTAACATTTCAAGTCAGAATTTATAATGTTGCCACGTCTGACGTCATGCGGTAAAATTACACCTGTAAAATTAGGAAGGTGTGAAATAGTGTGTCTGGCAACTGGGATGCCAACAGGTATGCAAATTTATTCTCACCACGTTTGTTTTAGCAGATTACCATTAAGGATCACCCCATAAATAAACACTTCTGTAAATATGGATTTTTGTGACTCTTGTCAGAAAATACTTTCATTTTGGCTATGTCTTATAAGAGTACTTAAAATTTATTTAAGCTTTACATAAACTCTATGTCAGGACAAATGAGGAGCTCTTTTCTTTTTTAACACCTTGGTTTACTCATTCAGTGAGGTTATAATGTTACTATTAAACCCTGGTGGTAGTCTATGTGATGATGGACATCCTGGGAGTGAAGGGCTAATTGTCCAGCCACACTGAACTCTGACCTTTAAATAGTCCTGATAAGACACAGTACTTTTATAGAAAAGTAACTGATGTGTCTAAATACTACGCATCAAAAACCAGTCCCCACATGTTAGGCTGTTTAAATTCTTTTCATATTTATTTTTTCCCTGTACTCCTTCTTCATTTTTAGCGTATGTCCTGCAAGTCAAAGTTGAGATGGAACTGGAGATCCAGCAGTGTGAGAAGACGAAGGCTGTGAGGGAAGAGCAGCTGGAGCGTCTCACTCAGATCTGTCAGGAGCAGGCTGTAAGTCCAACTCCAGTTTTTTTTCATACTTGTGCACAAAAGTAGAGGTCAGTATGTACATATGATCTCAGAAACTGTCTTTGAGGTTGATTCTGCTTTACAGTTATACAGTCTGCAATATTTTGACAAAAACGGTTTTGTCAAACAAGAAGATGGGTCATGTTGTTAAAAGTTGTTTTGCAGAAGTTATTCTGTTATCTTTTAAAAGAATTTCTGCTCACGAATGTCCTGTGATACAAAAAAAATCAAGGAAAACCTTTACAATACTTTAAAAAAATGATGGTGCATTTCTAACTCAAGATTGAAAGTGAGTTAAAATGAGAAGGACGACTTCCAGACCAGACCAACAATATATTGGACATATATAGCACAACGTAATGTCACATATGTTAAAGTATATCCTAAAAATCAGTAACAATTGTACCTAACCCCAAGATATTAAAGATGAGGAATTATATTTGTTTTAGATACAAACACAATCATTTTACATTTTGTGCTGCATTTTCCAACTGGTAAAGCATCAGAAATATTTTCTGTCATCAGTCTGACCAAACTTTTTGGATTAATTATTTTTGTTATTAGGTATTCCTCTACATAAACTTGTCTTTATATTATGTTTGCATCCTTACAGAGTCATTTTATTATTGTCAGAAAAATGAAATGAACACGTGTATGCATTCTCTAAAAGATTTGGCTCTCACCCTAAGTTGTTAGTTTAATTTTCTATCATTTCAAGTTATTTAAGATAAAAAAAAAGTCAACTTCTGAAAATATTTGTATATAAAATTCAACGTTTCTACAAGTTTCTAAACCCGGTTCTCTACATGGCAAATGTTGGGTGGTTGGAGGAGGTTATGTAAATTGGTCTTGTATACATGAAACAAGAAAGATTACAAAAACAAAGAGAGTTTCAGCGGTTTTGTTTTGCTGTAGTTGCACTTTTTAGGGTGTTTTGGGGCGCTTGGGGGATTAGTGAGGGAGGGTCGCACATTTGTGGCACACAAATGGCAATAATTGCACGAGAATTAGCAAACAAACAAATCAATAAAACCTCTTGATGGCGCCACTTATCGTTACCTTATGTTTATGGGCTTCGTGGCCTTCCACCACCAGAGGGCAGCAGTAATTCACAAACAAGTTGAGACTGCCAGTAGATTTAATCTCCGTCCCTTAGAGCTGAAACCAAACAGATAAGCTGTCCTGGAGAATTAAGACAATCACAAATGTCATTTAAAATCGTGTGTGCATTCCAAAAAGCAACTTCATTTTGCACATATTTGGGTTTTGAATCGGACTTTAACATAAGACTGATGTCATAGCGATCTAAATCAATCTGTCTTTATGGTTAAGTATATTTTTCATTCTCAGTAAACTTTTTTCAATCTTTCCTCGTTTTCTTCCCATTACGCTTACTTTTTATCTATTTCTTTTCTTTTTCTTAATGTTTTCTATTCCTGTCATCTCCCTCATGATTCTACATTTGTTCAAAAATCCCCCAAATCTTATTCTAAATCTTCCTTCTTTTTTTTTTTTTTCTTCTCACTTTATATTCATTCACATACACATCCTTGCACATCTGTATCATTTTCAGTTTGAGATCAGACAGCTGCGGGCACATCTGGCTCAGCAGGACCTGGACCTCACAGCAGAGCGTGAAGCAGCTATGCAGGTCCACCACGCGTGGGGCAAACAGGGCAGGAGCTTCCAGGTCGTGGAAGGTTTGACGCCTGGGGAGTCCGATGATGAGGGCGGGCAGAGAAACCCCAGGGAGCCACATGCTAATACAGGTTCGACTATGGAAGCTACTCATGTAAGGTCTGAGTCAAAGCTGAATTTACAAAAATATGTTTTTTTCCCCCCCATAATTATTAAAACTGTCTCTTTGTTGTAACAGCGTGGTATGAAGCAGATAATCTGTGGGAAAAAAAAAAAAAAATCAAGGTCTCCTTCCTCCTCCCAGTGCTGCTATTTCAGTCTACAAAAATGCACAGCTTCCACTAAAAAACAACTAATCAGAGCGAGGAGGAGGGTCTTAGTGCTGTTCCCAAGACAAACAGCCTCTGCCGCTTGTTGTTGCGCTACATCTCCTTCACAATCCCACGAATGCTCAAGCCAGTTAGAATGGTCACTGATGACAGCAGACAAACTTTTTTTCTTTACTGGAAAGTTGTCTGTCAGCCATTAGCGCATTTAGCAGTATGTTAACAAGCTTAACTCACAGCACTAAGACCCTCCTCCTGACTATGATTGGTCGTTTTTGGCCGGAAGTGGTGCATGTTTTCAGACAGCCATAGCAGCGCTGGGAGAAAGCGAAAGAGTTAGATTTTTTCACAGATTATTTGTCTCATTTTACTTTGTCGTGATATGGTGACAGTTTTAACAAATATGTAAAAACAACATATTTTTTAAATAAAAGTTTTATGAAACTAGACTGGGAAGATCTTACACCAAGTGAATTGAAATGAATCAAAACTCCTAAAATGCCAATTTCAACACATACCAAGCCAGGTACAGTTTTTGCTTATGAAAAAATAAAGACAGACCCATCAGAGAGCTGTAGCATAAAGTATGCACATAAATATGTGAAACAAAAAGACTGTAATGAGGTAACATCAGGTGAACTGGGTGCTGGAGTTGTGTACAGTTAATCTGGAGCAGTAGCCCTGGAGGGGCTTGGAGGCCAAACTCTTAGCCCCTTCATGCTTACACACAACTGCCATCAGACTGCAGGCACTCTGGGATTAATGCCAGGGCAAAAAAGCTTTTAGGATCCGGAGAATACTTGTGAAAAAGCAAGCATGTTCTCCAACATTGTGTCACACTGCTGAGGCTTCATTACGCCCTAACCATCTGTCTTACTGACCCATTATGACCAGCCGAGCTGAGCCAGGACACGTCACTTGGGCCAGTTCAGGTACAGAGTGCTCTGCGCATTGGGCCTTGTTTGGAGCGAGTGGGCTCCTGTCAGCAGCAGCCCCCCACCTGCAAACCACGACAGGCGCTGAGGAGGCTCCACAGTGACCACAATTTTACCCCGAGGGCATAGTGGGAAATCTGGCTGAGAGAAACAAGCGAGGCTTTTTGCAGAAACATGGTCACTGGGACAAGCACTGAGGCCACAGAGGCTAAAGTCAAGTCAGATGAACTCAAATCCAGTTAAATTTATTTGTATTCCTCAACAGCTCTGCCTGTTTGACCTGCAGGGTGCCACCAAACTATCAGGGAATCTCACGAAATCAGCGGCTCTCACTGGGGATTCTTTAAGTGCCTGAAAGTACAAAGCTATGTTGATTTGAACACAGTTTGGTAACAAATTTCCTTTTGTGGTAATGGTCATTGTTACATCATGACCACATTGTTAAACATCTCACTGGAATAAGAAAGGCCCTTGAGATATAAATTAACAACAGTCATTGGCTTGTAAAATTAGGTTATGTGAAATAACTAAGTAAATATAGTTTGTAGTTTCCCACAGGTGCACTCCTTAGCAAAGAGAGAGAGAACTGCACATAAAAACACCTCAATGAATCAGAATATCATCAATGAGATATTTACAAAAATTAAACTAATATAATCTATTGCACACGTATTTCAAAACTTAATTTTTGACAACTTTGACTCTATCTGTCAGATTGGACTTACTATGTATGCGCTTATGTATTTCAACTAGACCTGGTTTGCTTTCCTCAGTAGTTGTAGCTGTTTAAATAAACAGAGTTAAACAAAAGTTGCATTGAATCAATTATTTTCTCAGAAAACAAACACACCAAAGGAGTTTTAGGAAGATTCACAAGGTGTGGACAACATAGGACGATTGATAAAAATTAAATTGAACAGAAAAAAGTGCTTAGAAATGTATTTACTTCGGGTTTGCAGAGAAAAAAACAGAAAACAATCACTCTGTGTGCACTTAATCTTTATGAATTACACATTTGGAATTTGATTTCTGAAATAAATGGACCTCTTAATGTATTCCTTTTTAGTATAACTTTTGATGTTTTGAACAAGCTTACATATCAACTACTATGGATGAATAAAAGGCTTCTTTTTTCTGGCTGCAGCATCTGTCCCTTCTCTTTACCTTTAGAGAACAATTACCTTAACAATAAAATTCACAGTTTAGACTTAAATTCAGCAGACCTGGCGCTGCCACTTCTCTGGTGCCACCATCGTATAACAGCCTGGTAAGCTGAGTGTCACATACAGAAGAGGAAAACCTTTTATGTATGCCGGATAGCTCATTCTTTTTTTTTCTCTCTCTCATGCTTTATTAATTGTAGAGTGATTGTCTCAGTCTTGTTTTAGTGACTGCAATGCTTCCTCTCCAGGGGTGGCTCAGGGATTAATATTTTAGACAGAAAAATAAATGAAACTATCCATCAGAGTCTGCTGCATGTCCCGGGGGACAGCGGCTAGCACTCAGGGTACTCTGGCTTCGCACTCAGCCAGCGGACAGTGAGCTCAAGACCAATCAAGCGAGTAGAAGAGCACAGCGGATGGCAGCCGTTGCCATGCATGCAGAGGCCAGCTAGGCTGGAGGGATCAGCGCTTGAACAAAGAGCTTCTGGTCTCCCAGTCCCTACCCCTCCCCGATGTGTCCCAGTTTATTCATGGCGCACTAAGGTGCAGCTAATGTACCTAGCAGCAGGATGTGCATGATCCTGACTGCCTGTCTATAAAGCATCTGTGGCCTGGGGCACAATCCTCCCTGTCAATATTGTGTTGTAAACATAAGATATAAATGCCAATTGGACTTGTTTGTGCTGTGATTACTGAAATAGACCCAACGTGTTGACGGAAAGCTATGAAAATGATTAAAAATTTAAATATTTAATGCTTTGCATAAGTTTGTAATGTTACACCAAAATTACAGTTCGCTGTATACCACAGAGATACTAACCTTTTACCAGTGAACAGTTTTTAGAACTACTGTGCTAAAACTATATCCGGTAAGTGCTGGAAATGTGTGAGTGGAAATATCTTTAACTCATATTTTACTCCCATTGAGTGATTGTGTTATTCTTGTCCAGTAGGAAGTTGTGAAGGAGGAAAGTAGGAATCAATGCCACTTTAAGATCGTAATAGTCATTTGTTTCTTAATGTCCATTTCTTTAACTCAGATGCAGTGGTGCGCGATGACATGAACAACTACATTAGCCAATACTACAGTGAGGCCAGCAGGGGTAAGTGACTATTACAGAAGATATATTAGTTCTCGTCCAGCACCCTGTCTTCTTTTCAAAATGTTTAACAAATACAAATGTAAAAAGTGTGGCATGCACACCCATAAGTAAGCAGAGTTCTCTCGTCGTCACAAGGCACTTTACAAAAATATTTTCAATTGAATCACATATAGATTCCAATTGGTCCTATTTATCAGGTACCACAGTGCTCAGTTAGTTACTCTAATAGGTTAAAAAGTTTCTATCTAAGGAAATCCAGCAAATTGTCATGTGCTTTATAAAGTTTTATAATGAACTGGCTAAATTATTTTAAAATATGATCATTTCTTCATCTATATGTTGATTTTTTTCCAAATCTTTATCAAGATGCTGGAGCATCCGGCATAGGGGCCCGGGTCATCACCACGGCAGCCATTGATGTCCATCTTCCTAACAGCATCAACTCCACCCAGTCCAATTCAAAGCTTGCCATGCAGCGGGTCGGCAGCGCTGTGAGTGACGCTTCCACCAGCATATCACAGTCCAGCGGCAGCCTGACGGTCCGGCCTCCCAGCCTGAGCACCCACACCCCGGGTTCATCGCTGACAGACTGCAGCAGCAGCGCAGCACAGGACGCCAGCCTGAGCTCGCATCGATGCTGCCCCGCTTCCTTCTCAGGCCAGGACCCCTGCAGGGACCCCAGTGCTGTGGTGCAGGAGCTGCTCTCCTCCCTCTCAGAAGACTCTTGCCTCGCTCAGAAGGGCCTGGCGGTGGATCCCATCAACCTTAAGCTACCCAGCCCCACCGGCTCGGAAAACGGCAGCCCCGAGCTGGACAACAGAATAAACCTGTTCAATCGCAGGAACCAGGAGGAGAGGCGTGGCCGGGGCAGAGGGTGTGTCCTGCTGCAGACCAAGCCACTGATCCACCTGCAGGGCAGCACCACTGAGCCGTCTCTGGAGGAGAAGTACAGACTTCTGGGTCCAGCCGACTCGCCTTTGGGGCACATGCCTGACACTTAAGCTACATTTACACAGAAACAGAAGCTTTTCATTTACTTTTTACTGCCATCCTGTTTGGCACACGTCTAACCTTTTCTGACAGGTCGATCCTCTTGAGAGGAGCCACAAAAGTCAAAAAATGGGTTTTATCTTTTGCTCGTTAAAGCCAAGCCTATTCAAACTAAGCTTGAGTTGCAGCTTCCAGCTAACTCTGATATTCCTTTGAAATAAAAAAAAAAAGAGAGTTTTTTGTCAAGGCCCTTTGTAAGTCTCATCAGTTTCTATTTAATGGTTTTTTGAATTAAAAAAAAATACCCAGGTATCGCACAACAAAGCCTAAAATACCATGGTCACAGGGAATCTAATGTGTCCTTGGACACATTCATCATCAGGAATTCTCACTTTGCAGAGGTCAGAAATGCACTGAACTTCAAAAGAATTAAAACCAGCAAAGGGTCACTCAAGCCTATACTGAACGGAAAAGAAAAAAGATGCTGAAGAAATTTCAAGCAGTTGAACAAATGTTTTCAATTGCATTTTTTTTTTGTTGTTGTTTTCTTTTGTTTGTACTATTAATTGTAAATGTTGCTCAAGCTGTTGTCTGTTCAAACAGTTACAGGGTATGCAAGACAGTATGGACTTTTCAAACAGCCAATTGTTTTTGCCTTTGACTTTTTGCTTTCCATTTGTTAGATTTTTGAACCCATGGACCAGGAATGAAAGCTGTCTCATTGGCATTTTTGTCTTCGCAGAAATCTTAGCGAGGGGAACGAAACTAAGTTACCTGAATAGTCTCTTCACACAAAACTAGACCAGAGTGCTTGTAGCATGAACCTTTAAACGAGACATGCCAGAAATGGCGATCAAATTCTTTGCACTTTAACGTTTACTGACACTTTTGTAAACTTGATACGAACAAAGTTGTTGCCAATTGCAGGTGTTGTTCTTTGAAGGAAAACAGCAACAAAAATAAAAGTTCTTATTTCCTTATCTGCTCTTAGATCTGTCTGACTTCTGGAAATCCAGACACTCAACACTCTACCGCACTACACACACACACAGCCTCTCTGCATTGTCTTCTTTATTGCATGCAGTTCTGAAATTGCTAAATTATTTAAGGTTATTAACATTAGACCTGTCACAACAGCACCTAATTGGTGAAGCCAATGGGACAGAACCGTGACAAGAATCATCTTCTCCTTAATTATCGTCTCATATCATTAATTCAGAAGATAAACTGCTGTACCATTTTGCTTCTTGTCACATGTTTACAAGTATCCAGAGATATTTTTTTTTTAATTCGTAATATCTGCAGGTATGTTCTAATAAACGTTCCAAATTTTCTCCACTGTTAATTTCAAGGATTATAACTTACAGCTAATGAAAACCCCAAATTCAATTTCTCATAAAAATGGTGTGATAAAAATTATTTTGAATGCAGAAATAAAGATTCAGATAGCTTCATTAATTCCAATAGACAATTTACTTATAGACCGCCAGTTCATACATTCACCTCTAACATGGATCCACAAGCAAAAATCCTTAATCATGTCAGCTCACTGGAATATCGGTACATGTACTTTACAGTATATGTACTGAAGGCATGGAGGCAGTCAGCCTCTATGTTTTAAGGAAACCCAGGTTATTACAATTTGCTTTTATCTTTGGTTTTGGACAATCAAGCATGAGTCCTGCCTTTATTCTCCTTTGTCCAGAGCATGTACAAACCATTTGATAAGATTGTGCATCAATTTGGCTTACAAAGACAACAAGGCACATCGGCTGTC
Organism: Poeciliopsis paucimaculata; assembly: GCA_903067055.1. Classification (NCBI taxonomy): domain Eukaryota; kingdom Metazoa; phylum Chordata; class Actinopteri; order Cyprinodontiformes; family Poeciliidae; genus Poeciliopsis; species Poeciliopsis paucimaculata. Next base: position 8,465 of record CAEGAD010087081.1, on the reverse strand, counting down.
ATGGTCTCAGTAAATAAATAATGATCTGCCTGGCTGTTGATCCACACAAAGGAATCCTGTTGAACATGGGTGCCAAACTGGTTCGCGCTGTGTCTCGCAGCTGCCATTGCATTAATGCCTGAAGTGAAAGTGGGCTGTCTCTGAACTAAATCATCCGGCCATGTAAGAAAGGAGATAAATCAGATGGTTTCACCCGAGCCACACAAACAGGATGTTATTTGCCACAAATGATGCTAATGCTGCACTGCTACCACAAAAAACAAAAACAACAACATCAAAAAAACAAAAGTTAGCAAATGTCTATACTTCCAGTTTACCCATTTGATTTATATCACTTGGATCCAAGTGTTCAGTTTTCACAGAAAAGGACACCCACACAAACCTTTCGGAGAAACTCCAAGGAGTAAATTGCTTTTGGGACCTCTCCAGTAAAATTAGAGGTGCAGTGCCTGTCACTCTCACTGGAAGAAAGTGAATTAAGATTGACCATTAGATTCTTAATAATTAAAATGTTTTAATAATGGCTCAGAGGGAGTCACTTTGATGGCATTAACATTACATGATCACTGTTTTAATTTTGATTAGTAGAGGGACACCAATGACCTGCAAGATTAGGTTTTTATTCACTAACTTGAGCATAAGGCCTAAGTACAAATAAGTAAAAGCTTATTGTTACAGGGTTTTGATAAATGAGTTCCCAAAATCTGAAAACAGATGTCAGTACAACTTATCTTCTTCTCTTAAGTGGTGAGTTATCTTCTTAAATCACAAAATTATTAATATTTTTAGAAAACAGAAGTTTTTTTCTGGTCAGAGCACTGTGTTTCTTGTTTTTGCTTTGATGCTTATGAGATCTATACATGGAAAGATAAACAGTTTTTATTCTAAATTTTACAAATATAGATGTTAGAAATAAATATTTTCGCAGAATGATATAGGAGTTTCTGATTTATGTCAGAAACACCACTGGTCTTGTTCATATGTGTAATTTTAAATGTCAGTAGTGCTGTGCTTAAAATCTCAGTAGAGATTTTAAGCACAGCGTATTGGCACCAAACAGCAGGGTGTACCGTATATAAGAAGAGTGTAATTGAGAACAAACAGATGTGGTGTATATGACTGCATCTCTGCTTCATTCTGACAGATTCAGAACACATCTCACGCAAGACACTCCTCCAACGGGCTCTAACGCAGGAGGAAAATACAGATTAATTATACATGACTTTTTAAAAAGCTTCTCAGGTTCTCTTTTTGAAACATTCTTCTTAAGTGGAAAAAAGTCGCTCTAGAGACTGTTGTCATAGCTACAGAGGACTTTTTTTTTTTTTTTTTTTTTTCGCATTTCTTTAAAACAGTTTTTATCTGTGTCCCCTCAGACCTGTCTTCTCTTCATGAGTAGAAGTGGGTCAGCTTAAAAAAATGAAATAAAAGAGAACTAGAAACACAGAGTGACCAAACTAAATCACTTCACTCCTCTGGGAGGACATTATTAATTATTTAGTCAGTTTGTTCTCTAAACTTCACAAAAAAATAAGGTCTGAAACAAGTGCGTGAATCTGATTTGACTGCCCATATTTTTCCCAATATAAAAGGCAAACAACAACTAATTTACATCTTTAATGGCTTCTGCATAATCAGGCAAGAAGTAGGCGAAGCTAGTTAGTCAAGTGACAAACATGATAACACAACTGACTTATTCCCATATGTAAAGGAATACTATGTGCACCATTGAGACAACACAGTGAAGATCAACATTAATTTACCAGTCATCTAAAAAATGTAGCAATCCATGACTGACCTGAGAAGAAATAAGTGGAATAAAGTAGTAACCATTTTTGTGCTGGGAGTATTCTTTTTCAGAAATTAGGTTTCAGAGTTCAGACAGTATTCAAGCTGACATGAACATGTTTTGGTTTGATTTTAATTTTGAGATTTGCATTCATCTGTTTTCTTTCTCAAGAAAACCAAATTAAATCTTTGGTTATCAGAAAACAAAAGATGTAATCTGGTTATCAGTGTTGAATAATTCAGTCAAGGTTTGATCTGTGTAAAAAAGTTAGTTTTTTTTTATGTTTCCCAAAATCTTGTTGCCAAAACATGTTTTGCTCTTTTTAGAGCAGAATAATCAAATTCAGCTCTGACTAGTCTATGTGTTTCATATTTTAAGCTACAGATGACTAAAAGCCGCCCAGATTTCATAAAAAAAGTGAAATTCTTTAGTCAGAGCAAACCAAAATCAATTTTGTTATCCTCAGTCTTCTTAAAGTGCTTACATTATTTGTCTGATCAAAACTACGTGTCATGCTCTCCCAATGGGCTCACAGCAGGAGAAAACAAGATAAAAGTCATTCCGTACTGAATGGTTTCTCACCCTGGGCAGGAAACCATATTGTCCATAATAAAAGACCTGAAAAAGACTGTAAATAACCCCATGAATGTTTTATTACTTATTTTCTAACTTCCTGCATCAGCTAAGTGTGCTGCAGTGCTATCAGGCTAGCCTCTATGCACAAGCAAAACTAATCAAAAGTAGAACACATGTCAAATATTTCATTCGAAAAAAAGAAGGAAATGTGGATATGCAAATGCTGTATTAGATGACTCGTTGTAGCTTTTCACTTGCCAAATGATTTTCTGTGTTACACACCAGATATTTAGCAGTCTCTGGCTTCATGGGAGTTGATCTGGCCTTCTTGATCGTGTAGTCTTCAGCTTAGCCCCGGCTAAATCACAATCACTGTCCTGGCCAGAGCTCAGGGTGTCTGCTGGCGCGTGCTGGGGCCCTGGAACATTTCCATCTGGTCTCTGGGGAGTCACACATCAATTGCTCTCAGCTAAATGCACTCACATATGAATATTTCAGTACAATTTAATGTTTCAGCTACAGCCCCAAAGGAGCAGAGCATCAATTTGTGAACACAGTTCTCCTGGAGTTAAAAGCCAGGCCGAATAATACAGTATGAAAGGTGCTGTCAATCTAGAGTGAAAAAAAAAAAAAAATCACTCAAGGGGGGAAAAAAAAGAAAGCCCTCTTACCTTCAGCATCAGGCTGCTCACAAACAGCTTTTTAACGTTTCCTCTGGAAAGATGAAGCAGACAGAAGCAGCAGCAGGCAGATGCTGCTTCAGCGCAGTCTGCAGTTGACTTTTCAGACCAGGTCTGTTTCCCCGCAGCTCTGGCTGACAGCCATTTGGTCTCAACATGCACCAACCAGCACACAGCTGGTGAGCAGGTCAGGGAGTTGTGCACCTGCTGTCCTGTTGATGAAATGCCCCAAAGTGATGCTGAAACCTCTTCCAGGTGTGAGAACATGAGTGCCTCACAAAACAAGCAGGTCACGAGACAAATCAGGTTCATCAGCTGGTTAGTAAACAACACAGAGCATACAACATTAATCCCCATAACTGACCGCCATTAGGACAAACTGCTTGTGTTATTTAGAATAATTAAACATTTTTTGTCAAAAAGGTTAAATGAACCAATAATTTACCTAACACTGCTCCTATGTAACATCCCAAACTATCATGTCAGACATGGAGCACAAATTTTAGAGGATCAAAATCAGAAATGTTTGTTCAAAGTCAGAAATACTTTATTGAGCCCAAAGGGAAATTGAACGTTGTTGTAACACATTAATTCAAAGTCTTCTTGTACACGATGGCTTATTGATGTCTGTTGGCAAGAAAGATTTCTTGTAGGGGTCTGCATTACAGTGAATTTGAAAAAGCCTCTGACGAAGAAACTGTCAAACCATCATACAACCACCAACATCGTGCCTTTCAGTGTGATGCTCAATTTCTGGAAATCTGTGTTTGTTTTATGAGAGATGTTACAGGACATACACATTTCATGTGTCAATCCAGTTTAGAAAATATTTCATCTAATTCATCTTTTAATTTGTGAATGTATATGTTGCTTGGAAATAATATTAACATATTGGAGAGACCAAACCAGATTCCTGCATGGGATATTTTTCACTGCAAACTGAGCGAAGAACTATTGTACATGCAAGGGAAGTTTTTCAACCTCATATATTTGATATAACATCAAAATACCAGTGGAAAAATACAAAATGCTAATAAAAATTATAAGAAGGATTTAAGAAGGTTCTAATTCAAATAAACATTTTTAGGGTATAAATATTTTTAGCATCAAACTAATTTTACCATGCCATAAAACATTTACATTGTTTTATTATCTTAGCAGCAATGCCTGTCTCATTTTCTATAAGAAAAACAAACAAAAACCCCTTTTTGGCTGACTGAAAACAATCTTACCTCTAGTCTACCAGGGGAAAGAATAATACTGACCCTGTCTGCAACTCCACCTACCTGTAAACAAACTGAAACTGCATGTTAAAATACAACCTATTAAGAGAATTGAACAAACTACCTGCTATTAGAGAAATATCTAAGATTTATTTTACAAACAGCAAGTTGCTTAGCAGAATCTAGACGTCAAAAATAATGACGGTAATTGTTTTGACTAATCTGAACAGAGATCCTTTCCCATCATTTAAGTGACACAGCCGTCCGTTAATGGTGCTGAAAAGTAACAACGTGTTGATGAGAGCATTTAACAGTAAAATACAAGATGCATATTTGTAAAGTAAAACAGGCAGCTGACAGTTACACTAAGAAGGTAATAATGGTGCAGGTTATTCAGCTTAACAATGCAACGCTGCCCTGAGGCACCAATCAAAAATTAATCCTAATTATCATGTGAATAGTGCATTAACTCTGAAGAATTATGAATTATAAATTTGCAACATGGTTCCCCTCTCAGTGCGGACTTGCTCACATGTGGATGTGATTTCTTGTTTCCAGAAGACTAGTCACAAAATAAATAAGTGTGAGGGGAAACCTGACATAACTTTGACATTGAAAACAACTTGTGAAACGCATCAAAATTATGTCAAAAACAGAATATTTTATCTTTCAATGCAGAAATTATTTGAGAAAATGACTTTGTTAAAAAAAAAACTTTGTTAGTTTTTGCTGAGGCTGGACATCAAGATTGGATGCAATGCACTTAAAGACAAGTTAATGTTGATTCTGGTAAATTATTCAGCATCTTTAAACAACTCATTAACTACCTTTCAGGGATGTAGTGTAAATGTCTTGAAGTCAGCAGAAAAGCCAAAAATGACATTATGTAAGCATAAAAAAATTTAAGGATGGCCCTATTAAATAAAATTGACATATTAAAGATTTTGTATTCTACATTAATCTCATATTGCGAGTTGTTGGGGTTTGCAGCCTTAAAAATTGTACAATTTTTTATATGTATTTATGTAATTTATGATTATAATGATTTACTGACTGAAAGTCCAAAATTGAGTTTTAGATAAAATAAAAATTATAAAGAACATCAACAAAACTGATTATAAACACCAAACTATGTAAAAACTGAGAAATGTTTTGTACAGTACATCACCCAATACTTTCTCACATCTCATTTTACATAAATCACTGTGGCATGGCTTGAAGGTAAGCAGCCTTTGGTTCACCATAAATTAAACAAAATCTCCATTTGTGGTTCTCACCCTTCACCTTATCTGAATTAAATCTGCTTGGAAAAGTGCTTCCTAAAAATAGTATTTGATGATCATTATAACTGACAGCAACAAACCCCAATAATTTGATGATTTTCACATTTCATTAGCATCTTTTAATAAAGGACAGAATAAAAAATCTGTAGAGGTTCTCTAAAATAGACAATATGAAATGTTTCCTTACATGTGTGGACAACACCCTGATGCCAATCCCACACACACTGGCACAACTTCAACTGAATCAACCTTTGGGACTCAGAAAGGATGCCATGGTGAATTATTTCTGACAATAGACGGAAAGCACAACTGAAACAATTGTGAGACAACAAGTCACCGAGAAAACTAATTTTGCCCTTGAATGCCCAATTGAATTCCAAACAGGCGTATTTGGCTCTTGCCAAAGTTTAAGTG
>CAEGAD010087079.1:0-45255 GCA_903067055.1 Poeciliopsis paucimaculata | reverse complement strand
CCCCCCCCCCCCCCCCCCCCCCCCCCCCCCCCCCCCCCCCCCCCCCCCCCCCCCCCCCCCCCCCCCCCCCCCCACATGCAAGTTTGCTGCAAGGCATAATAACATGGCTACACACAACTACACCAACGTTTACAACTTTTCAGGTCGTTGGGAAAGAATGTCAAGGAAAGTGAAACTTCTTTATATGTTGTCACATTGTAACTAGGGGTGTCCTGCTCTGACACCGATGATAGAGATGCGATTGGAGAACCAAAAACTTCAAAGTATTTTATTGGGATTATATGGAAGAAGCTAATATAGTCTATTGCATCCCTGGACAGTCTTGCATATAAAATTAAAACATTACCACTAAATGTGCATCCTTTGTCTCTGAGATGCTGCTTGTTCACTAATGCTGTGGTAAACCTTTGAGGATTATTTACGCTGAGAATTTACATACATATATAACTTTGACTAACAATCAACCGTAGCTACTTTATTGTATTTACAAATATGAATGACTGATACTTTTAAAAAATACTAGAACAGAGGAACGTGATGGTAGTTTAGTGAAAAAGGCATCTAATTGTTGTTACACTAAAGCTAACTTTCATATTAATTCAAAAGAGAAAGTCGCTCAGCCACTAAAACTCTTTAAAAGTCCTTTTAAACACACCAATCTAATGTATTCGTTGCTGGTTTTATCTAAATGTTTGTGCACAAAATGAACGCTTTAGTTTAGAGTCATCTTTCTTAATAATAAACAAACATTAGAAACATGCCAGGCTGTTTGGTTCCGAGCAGCTGACATCACTGAACCCAGATGTGCTCCGTCTCTATGTGCAAAGCTTCTCCCAAACACACAAGACAGTAAAGAAAATATTTAAGCAGGGAAACATGTGCTGAACTACTGGTTATGCTACTGACCAACTCCTTTGAACACTTTCAGATGGGCTCCTCTAATTTAGGCTTGCTGTACAAAGACTTTTGCTTTTGGTCGCAGATATAGAAAACAAGATAAAATGGACAGACTAAAGAATGCTTTAAAAACGTTAAGACAAACTTATGAACGCAACACATTTTCTAAAGCAAAGAAGTAAAAGCAAAAGGCTTCTTCAGACATTTCTTTCATTTTTTGGTTTTTATCATTAGTTGACAACATAGTGCTTCAATGCAAGTTACTAAAATCAACGTATTTTCGTATAAAGTGGCTTTAAAGTACAATGAAATAAATAGACTGCATTTCTTCAGGATCACAGTGAGTTACCTAAAAGTGAATCACTTGAAGAGGTGCACCTGTTTAGATAATCTTGTGATTAAATATTGGGATGACGATATCAGGCGCAATATGTGCACAGGTTCTTCTTTCCTCTCTCATCTGTACTTCCATTAAATTGTGACCTTCAGAATTTTGTTCAATGTGAGCGTTGTGCAAGCATCTGTTGGTTCCAGCATGTCACATTTAAGACCTTATCAATGCCACCTTCAATGAAATTTAAGATCTAAATGACTATAAATTCAGGGGACGGTTGCATTACAATCAAGCACAACAAAAATTGTGAAATTTTCAGGGCTCTGTTGGTGGTCAGGACTGTTGAGGAATGCCTGGACACCCTGAAATATTACAATAGATTGTAAAATACAAAGATCACACTGACATTGTGACAACTATAATCTGTATTGCTTCACTTGCTTTTGACTTTTTCAGTCAAAGATAATTTCATGTCTTGCAGTACAAGTCTGAAATTTTTCACAGTCCAATGTAATTATTCGTTGAGATCAGATTATGGCTATATAAGAAGCTCGTTCCTGAAGATAACATGTTTCTACAAACTTAACTTAATACAAAAAGAGTAAATGGACCCACAAGGTTTGGTATACAGCATTGCAAATGAATGCCAGGGAAGCAGACTGTGCCTTTTTGGGGTCCTCTGGCAGTGAATTTCTTTCCGATTTTATGCAAATAAAGAGGTTTTCAGGAGGACTAGATGTTGTGTGCAAATATCCAATGAAAGTTAAAATACAACAGATGAAATGATTGGTGTGTGGGGGACTGAAGTCGTGTGGAAAGTACGGCTTTCTGTAGCCGATAAAGCAGCGAAATACGACAAATGCATTGTTAGAGTATATTTCTGTCCTCTCACCTTGTAGGCTCGATTTATCTGAGCAGCAGCCCAAGCCGCATATTTGATGTTGTCCTTCTTCACCTTGGCACTGACTTTGGGACTGGCAGCGATGTGACTTGCAGACTGCCAGAAAAAAAGAAAAAGGGAGGAAGTTGTGAGGGAGAGAACAGGGGAAGAAGTGTTCTACTATCAAAACTTGGTGAAACAGCAATAAAAAATCAAAAAAAAAAAAAAAGGTAATTGAGATGAATGTGCAACCACTCTTACCATCCACCACTCCACTAGTCATTGTGGCAGAATGAAGAGAAAAAACAGACCCTGGCCTGATGACACAGAGGGAATCGTTTATGGGGAGGAAAAAGTGAGTGCTTTTAAAGCTTCATACGCAAATTGTCACTTAACAGGGTCTAATTTCTCCAACACCATTGATTCTCGGTGATGAAAGGACTTGTATGTTAAAAAAAAGGAAGAAAAAAAAAAAATCGCCTATTGCACAGTGAGTAGAGTGCCTTGTGAATCACAGTCTGTGCCTGCCTCGACAGCTCCCCTCTGAACCACAAATCCCATGTCTTTCCCATGTTCCTGCCATCATCTCCACACAGCAAACCCCAGAAGACTTAGTCGGCCCGCACTTCAAAGCTCTCTCTTCCACTGTGCTGAAACCTTAACTACATACCAATCAACCTGGCCCTGTTGTTTTGAGGAAAAAAAATTGGTTTGGCTTCTGTATTTTTCTTTTTTTTTTTTTTTAGTATGCCTTTTCTTTGTTTCTATTTTTCAACTCAATAGAAACCTCAGTTTGGATGATGTCAACCCTGACAGGCTACCCCTGAATAACAGCACGCTCCATTATGGAGGGGAATCCCCGCGCATGTGTTGTCAGTAACTCGACCGCAAGCCAACTGTGGTCAGTGCTACCAAGTCCACTGTCACACTGACTCACAGGGTTTGGGGTGGTGAAAGTTTTCTGCCCTTTCACTGAACTGCCTGCACCTGTCAAGACTGAAAAAAAGTGACAATGACAATTTCCAAAGGGGAAAATAACCACTCAGACAAACAAATTTCTGAATCAGATGTGAATATTTCCTGAAAAATGGGCTAAGATGCCTGGAATCATCTAAATTTATACTTGATCAGGAAACTAAAGAGCATAGCTAGGGGCCAAAAATCGTTTTAATAGGCAGAACATCTGGCTATTAAGCTGATTATCATAACAATATTAAGTCGATACTTAATATCGACTTGATACTTGAATATTACTTATTCAAGAACTGCATTTTGCACATTTTCCTAAAAATGTGTAGCCCTACAAATAACACTTTTTATTAGGGAAGTTTTCACAGAGTGATGATTGCTTGGTGCCCAAGCCGCATATTTGAGGTGAAATATGCAGCTTAAATACGATATTGCAATATAATGAATACTTTTGCACTATATTACAAAAATATTCTTTTGTCTGTCTTTACACACATCTTTAAGTGACATTCTTAATCTCTACGGTTTAATAAAACCTGCTCTTTATTGTAATAATTTCAACTGTGAAGGTCTTCCACAAGCTCCAGGAATGTGTTAATGGGAATTTAGACCTTTTGTTTTTCCTGAAGTGCATAAGTGAGGCCAAACACTAATGTTGGATGGCAAGGACTAGCTTGCAGCCTCCACTTAAATCCATCCCAAAGGCCATAGGTTCTTCCACACCAAACTTAGCCCTTCATATCTGCATTGACTGATTTGTGGACATCGGCAACAGGTCACGGTTAGGGTCCCCAACCAGTTTCCACAAAATCATCACCATGAAACTGGACAAAACGTCTTAGTTTGCTGATGCATTAAGAGTTCCTTTCACTGCATCAATGATTTTGACTCCAACTCCTGCTTGTCAATCAATAGATTATGTTGGGTGATGCCAGTAGCTTCCCCCTAATATACCATTATCATATGTGTACAACAGAAGGGGATCCGGGTTGGTTCTGTGGGTCGCTTTAACATTGACAATAGATAAAATAGCTTACCAAATCACACCAACCCGCATGTACCTGCTCCCTGAAGGGAAACCTAACCTGGAAGGTCACAACCCACTTTACTTGAGCTAATCTGAAGGCCACTAGAAGTTTGGCGTTTGCTATCGACTGCGCCAGAAACAACTTCCCCACACTGTCTGGCTTCGCATTCTTATCTGACATGCCTTCATGATTACTGGCTGTTGTTCCTAGTCGCTTTCACTTTGTTATATTTTCACTAGTAGTTGACTAGTTACATTTCCAGCATGGAAATGTAATGAGTGGATTTATTGGACAGGTGCCATCCTATCAGACCACCACGTTGGAATTAACCAACCCTAGAAGGGCGACCAGTTTTTGATAAATGCTTTAGAAGCAAACTATGCTTAGATGCTTTAATATTAGCTGGTAATCTCGCCAAACACCACTTTTGGCCCATTAGACTTTTACAGAAGACTGACTACTGCATTGCCGTACATGTTTAACCTGACCAGCCTAAGGGCAACATAGACAAATGTCTTGAAATAGAACCTGTCCTGCTTGTGGATTTGCTGCCACCAACTCGGTGAGGTTTGACAAGGTGTTGGCCGCTCTGTGGTGTTTAGACTGCAGCAAAAGGTGAAAACGCTAGAGTTTTCTTCTTCCCTTCTGAAACCTTTATGTCAGCAATGCTTTATTTATGTTTTTATGTCTCTTACATGTATTTTACTGGCCATAACTGACAACATCCTGTTTAAACAAATGCACAGATGGAAGGCAGCTTCAACCCAGGTGGCAATCAAATCAGCACTGATTGGATAATTTGCCACTGACAAAATACCTGCTGAGGTTAGACTGTTCTCGCTGATATATTTTTTTTCTACTACTTGTCTCTACTTTATCTAAATAGAACATGAAGCATTGCTAATACAAGATTTTGGTTAAATAAAGCCCTGCAAAGGGGGAGACTTTTCTAGCAGTAGGGTTCAACGTCTGAGTCAGCAGTGAGATGACCTGTCTGAGAGCCCCTTCTGTTTTCCCCCCGCAAAAACACACACACACGCGGTCTTACTTAACTCTCACTGTGGCCAACCTTAACCTTGACAAACCGCAGGGTTGCTAAAATGGTCCTGCTGTTCTTTTCCCCCCTCTTTCCCTCTCCTTGTGTTGCTTCTTTCTTTAAAGCAAGGCAGTACTCACCATGTACAGGCCAAACAAGGCCCTCATGTTCCGGTTGTTTAACCTCAGTGCCTGGGCAAAATATTTTCTGGCCAGCTCCAGGTTTTCCATCCCCCCCTGTGTGTACTTCACCTGTGAGAGAAGACATTAAAGCAAGGCTTTTGCTAAAGGGCAACTTGAGCAATGACAGCATGACATCTGAACAAGCAACACATCTGCTTTAATGAGTCTACAGTATGTTCCAAATGACATTGAGTGGTCCTGCCCTTTGAAAGAGAAATCATTCGGGTTTCTTATTCATATCACAGATGCAATTAAGAGGGCAGATTTTGAAGTGAGGTTGTGTTAAAAGTTGTAAGCAGTTACTGTCGTACTTGCAGTGACTCTCTTCGTATCTTTATTTGGCGTACATCCAGATTAGTTTGACGGAAGGCAAGAGGAGCGATGAACAAAGCAGCAAAATTAACTTCTGCTCCAAAGAATTGGAGCAGTTCATCCAAACACAACACAAGACAAAGACAGCAAAAAGGCCCATAAAATGGCATGTACATAAAAAGTGTGACCTTTTAGACATTGGAGTCGTGTGTTAAGATGGTGGAAGATCATTTTGGCTTCGGCCCCAGACAGAGAATAACCGTTAGCTTAAGGCTCCGAAACTAAATCTGGATTTAAACTAAATGAAAACGCCGACAGCATAGGATATTTTCTGTTTATAACATTTTAACATAACCTCACTTCAAAAAAATAGTAATAATCTTTCTTTTCTTATTAAAAGAGGGATCTCAGCATTAACTCCGCAGCCTGCCCTCAAGGTCGATGATGAACTCACCTCTGCATACTGTTCACAGTACAAGTGATTGTGAGGATTGGTCATCATCAGCTCTTCCAGACAAAACGCAGCTTTTCCATAGCTGTGGAAATGACGAGGCAAACAGTAAGTCAATAGATTCAGCTCAGGATGAGTCATCCGTCAGCTTGCCCACCAACCTTGAAATGCATTTTGAAACTCACCAATAAAGTTTCAGGATTTAAATCTTAGCCATCACACGAGATTTCAATCTGTTTCCAAGTAACCGACGTACAACATATTTACAGGATCAGGGCAGAGAGTACGCTCTTCCTTACCATGCCATCTACTGTGATGGTTTCTCATGCTACCTTGAGGACACTGGGTTTAACTCTTAGATGCGTGTTTAGTTTTTGTACTTCTCTACCTTCCTCAGTTCAGCACCACAGGTAAAATAGTACCACTAATGGGCATATGACAGCACTTCTTAATAACACACAGCCAAACTGTTGTTCTCACACTAATCTACAGCAGTTTCCGCTCTTAAAACAAAGCTTTTCTTTTCCAAAAACCATCAGGATAATTGAGCGATGGACTGAAAATTCTGCTGTTGATCCAAGTCAGTCAGTTTTCAGTTTGACTAGAGCTGACCAATGACATAACTAGTGAGGTGCTTAAAAATGTCTCATAAAGAAGTTAGAAGCAGCACAGAAACATAAGAGGAAACTCTTCCAGGAGAGCAACACTTTCTACAAAAACCAGGAAGATTTAACAGCACAGCAAAGGTGTTCCATTTTATTCCATTGAGTTTTAAAGCTAAAAATCAGGATCTACATTCTCTAGAGTTTATAGAAAATGCTGTTTTGGTAATGGTAGCCTAGGTAACTTAAATGGCAACCCTCTAATAAATTTTTATTTGTTTTAAAAGAATATAAATACCCTGTTTTAATAATTCCTCTTTCACATATGCATCCTGAACTCTGCTCTGGTCCCAATCAACACCCATAGGACGGCTTAAAGACAGATTCTTAGTGATGCTTTAGATTTTATATTATTGTTCCTAAAGCAAAATTGGTAGCAGCAGTTCAAAGTTTTACAAAACCACAGATTGTAAGTTAGCAACATTCTGATAATGCAACTTTTTCAGTCAAGCTCCACAATCGCAGACTTTCACTTATCACCAGATCCCTCTGTTTTGTTTTTTGCACTAATACATAATTGAGTTTGTTGAAAATTTTAAACAAGAAAAAAAAAGCAGTAAAAAACCCTCCAGGGGCCATCATTTTTTTCTACTACACTGCTGCCTCAACCTTCGTCGATGTCAAGTAGTAGCAGGGTTTCTGCAGGCTGCACAAACTCAAATTTAAGACCTTTTTAAAATTGTTGATGGATGAATTTAAGACAAATGTCGCCACAGAATTGCAGGAATGTCATCCAGCCAAGTAGTGATAAATTTTCCCCTACCCATGATGGATAACAAAAAGCTTGCTAACTAGCTAGCAAGGGTATGTTAGCAGTGAGATACCGCTAGCCTTAACTGCCTAAAGTAAAACAACGCAATGAAGATGTCTGCATGCAACTTGGTAAGACAGATATGGTAACTAACAAAAATGGATCTACTTAAGTGCTTTAAAGAATGAAAATGTTTGAGATTACAATCTGTCTGCTTTTTTTCATATTTGTTCTTCTACATTTAGATTTTGGAAGAGGTTTAATGAGGTAAAAACTATTGCAAAATGCCTTGCAAATATTTCTGGAGTAGAACCACAATTTTTTTTTTATTATTTTGGTTGCAAAATAATTAAAATCCTGGATGGACTGTCGAGTAATAATATTAAATAATTAACTAAACAAGAATACAGTTTTGTGCAGTAAGCAATGCAGGTAAGCAACTATGTGAAAGGGGACAAAAGGGCCCTTTTATGCAGGGATTTACACAGAAATGAAGTCAAACTTCAATACACTCAATATATTTTGTATATTTTTTGTTTACACATTTTTTGAATTAGATTTCTCTTCACATGACTTCAAACTAACATATCTTCCATCAAACCACTGTGTTTGAAGAATGAAGGCAAATGTTGTGATGTGAAGAGAACCATGACTGAAATGCTGAATGCAAGAACAAGAAGAACTTATCAGCCAGTTTAACATCTTCCATTCTAACCGGTTGAAAGACTAGCAGAATAGCCAGGAAAGGAAGGTTTGGGACACAGAAAGAAATAAACATTGGGAAGGAGTTGAGTGGAAGGGGGAGATCAGAGGGCTTGAAGGGTTGAGGGGCTGCTTACAATTACCACTTCCTTTCCGTAAAGACTTTCAGATGTGCTTGTGCAGAGGCCGCGGCTTGCATCAGAGCTCACCCCGTCAGCCATCAAGCAGAATCTTGTACCACATCCAGAACCCTAACCCCCACGTACTCGCCGTCTAAGCCGTCTAAACTCCACCGTTACCAAGCTGCAACCCTAAAACGGGTTCCTGAACTAACTCCTAACCAGGGCTGCCTTAAGGAAGATTGTAGCTGCTATGATGTGTGAGGCTGCAGGACTTGTTTTTGTTTCTTTTGGAGGCTAAGAAAACCACCAGCAAATGCTTCCCTTTGTATCTAACGCCACACTCTTGCGGCGTAGAAGACAGAAATTGATTTAGATTTGGCGAAATGCATTTGGGAGGGCGGGGGGGTTTTGGGTTATGAGTAAGGCTGCGACTAACGATTATTTTATAATAATAATTGTAATAATAATCGTAATCGGATAAACTGGCACATTCTGCAGATTTCTCATTTAACCACTTAAGCCTTTTTTATATTTAATATATTAAAAGATACTAAATATATGTAAACTTTTAAAAATATATGTAAACAAACATTTCATTACCTAGAATCCAATAACACTGCATTCCTTTAAGTGAACATTTGGTCATTTGTAGATTAATTAACCAATTATTGCAGCAACTGATAAATAATTGGGTAGGAAAAGCTGCTTAATGGGAGATTTTGTGTTTTTCCCCCTAGAGGGTTTCCCTTGAGGAAAACCATTAGTTTTTACAAAATTTTAACTATGACACTTTAGGAGTTCAGCTTTTTTATATATATCTTACATGAAAAATGTACATATTTTTGTAGAGTTTTTTAAAATTACTGCTCTGAGTGTGTTATTTCAGCAAATGGCCGTGTTTTAGAGTCTTTATACTCAAGTTAACGATTACTCAATTACTAAATTAGTGGACAATTACTTCAATAATCGATTAATCACAATTAATCTGATTAATCATTTCAGCCTTAGTTATGAGCTTAATATTCTATATCACATTCAAAACCAGAACCTGGGACCAATACTTGCAAAAAGCAAAACCCCATCAAAACATCACTGAAATATTAACAACTTGGTGATTCTTATTTAGATGATGTATTTGTGTTTGTGATGCAACACGTTCAGCAGCAATCCAAACACACATCACTTTGCTTATTATTAGCTCCCAGGGAGTTGGACATTGAGGGGAGGACAGTTTTTTTTTCTTCTCTTGCACAATTCAACAACAACTCATGTTTTCTCTCGCAGGCGGCTCAGGACGAGCGACACCACCTTCTCCTGGGAATTTCACAGCAAGTGGTCTCCTGCTCCATCCCTCTAGGAAAATCCTGGTAATAATGCCTGGCTGGCCGGAAGAGGAGGTGGAGGGGAAACAGGGAGTTTGTAACCCAAAATAAAGAAAAGAATGAAAAGAAATTGACACGCCTGTAGATAAGGCTCTGTGGGAGTGAATGGTGTGATATTAGAAGTGTTGGGATTAGCCGGGAGATAATGGTCTCACCCTTGGATTTCCTCTGGCCGCTACAGCCATCAAGCCTCCCAGACAAAAGCACCAAATATCCAATAAGTAGCTGTCTGACGGCGCAACACATTCCTGCTGCCACTACCTTTGTACCGGAGCAACCACAGAGACAAGTGTCTACACAAATGGCTGTAGAGAAGACTTAATGAAACAGCAGCCACTGCTTCACTAACCTCTGAACCTTCAAACAATCTCAGATATAACAAATCTGGCACCAATAATTTCATGGGTTTTTCTTTTTTGTTTTTTTGAATAAGTCTTTGGTTTCTCGGAAATTCATCTTGACCGCATGCATATATTCACCAGTGGGAGGCCAGGGAGTCTCGAGGGGCTTAAGACTGAAATCCTATCAAACTACTCTTATGTGACAAACATGGACAAAACTCTATTCAGATCCCTGGCTGAGTTAGGCATCTCAGACCGTTATGTTGTGGCTATCCCACAGCTCTCAAGAGATCAAGCTGTCAGACTGATGCAAAGCACTATTTAAATACCAAATACAACATGTTTCTGCCTTATTGTTTGAGTAACAAGTTTATTTTGCTGGAAAAAAGTAATTTAGTAGAACAAGATAACTATTTTATACACTGAAATTTCTTTAGTATGTTAGAATGTTCCAAAGTGCCTTTTATTTTATTGAATCTTGGGTTCTTATATCATTTACTTTTGGTTTAAAATAAATACAGTAGTTGTCCTGAGGGAAAAGCAGAAATAGCTCACAGACTGTTAATGGTGCCTTACATCACCCATCTGGAGAAAATGCCCTGCTTGTATGGTCTATTATATTAAATGGGTTGTAATTGTACAGGTTAGTAATTGCTTAACCGGGAAGAATGGGAGCTATTCATATCTGCTAATTGATTAGAAAGATAAAGCCTACGTTGCCTTGCAGGAATATTCACACTCCTTCACTTGAACTTTTACACAGTTTGTCACGTTACAACTACAAACCTCCAAAGTATTTTATAGCGTGATAAATCGGCACAAAGTAGCACATAATTGTAAAGGGGAAAGAAAATGATACATGGCTCAAAAAACAAAAAAGACAGGATGCTGATGTATTTATAATCATTCTCTCCAAGTTAATTCTCAAGAAACATATTCGGCTGTAAAGCAGGAATAATGTATTTTGGGTGGATGTGAAGTGTTAGTTTCTCACTAGTTATAGCATTTATAAATGTAGACATGTAGACCCAATTACACTGAATACAAAGCCAGGCCATTATTTTCATTCCACTTCATAATTATGCTCTACTTTATGTTGTTTAATCACAAAAATCCCAATAAAATCCAATAAAGTTGGTGGGTGTAAAGTGAAAAAATGTGCAAATGTTCAAGGTGTATAAATACATTTGTAGTTCGCTGAACTTCAGAGGCCAATGGGTAATGTAGTCTCATCTAACTCTATCCTGAAGCTGACCCAAACTTTTCACAATGTTTGAAGCTGAATGAACCACATCTGCAACTCACAATGTCCTTCTAGGCAACTTTTCATTATAAGTTGTCCATTTCTGCAGCTTCATTTTCAATAGCGGCATTTTACAAAATTAGGTTGTGAGAAAAAGGGTACATAATTACGGCAGGGCTGGGCGCTAAAACTATAACGATATCTATTGCGATAGACACATGACAAACAGAAAATGTGTCTGGTAGCATTTAGATCATTTCACTGAACTTCGATGCAAAGCTGCACAGCATTCTGGATGATATGGGCAACTAAGAAAGGTTGGTGGCATCAACTAACTCACTAACTCTTTGGTAACAAAGTGGTTGCTAGCTTATCTAGCAACAAGTTAGGTAAGCTCACGTTGTTGCAAAACATGCGCAGTAGCTGTTTTATGTTGCTGCCCTGGTGTAGAGGAATTTTAGCTGGGTGCCTAGGCGGCTCATCAAAGTTGCAAGTATCCATTAAGATTGTGGACAATTAAGACATTTTTCCAGAACTGCTTAAAAATGAAAACAATCAGGATAGAGTAAGAGGAGAATGAGTACAATAGCTCTCGTGATACATATGTCCCAAAAGATATATATCCAAAAAGAGATTCAATATACTTACTCATGTTCATTGATGTAGAGCTCTGATAACTCATGCCATGCCTCTTGGTCTCCAACAAACCTGGAAGCGGAAAAACAACTTTTGTTCTTTCTTTTTTTCGAACAAAGTGAACACATTCTAACTAACTCAACGTAATCGTGCCGATACTAACTGAACAGTATTAATAAACGTGGGGATTTGTTGCCTTTATTTAAAGTAGACTCATTTTTAATTCAAATCAAAGTTGGAGACGATGAAGAGGATGAAAACTCACTGCTCCAGATACTCATTGAGTTCCCTTATTGCTTCAGTGCTCTTCCCCTGGGCCCTCAGTATAGAAATCTTGCGCTTCCTTGCTGCCTGTGGAGGGCAGAGTAAACAGGATTAACATCCCAGGCTCAAGTGTTTGTGTGCATGGTGGTAAAAAGCTCCGCAAGAGGGGTAAGAGCCACTGTAACTCTTACCCCTTCGCTGTGAAACAAAATAGATTTCCTAAAAGAGAAGCCAAAATGTTACCTGCATTATAGAAATTTTAGAAGATATGTTTTTTTGTTTGTTTGTTTGTTTTCTTTTTCAATACAATTAATGTGAGACTTGCATGAATATACGTCTACAGAGGCATAATTGGAAACTGGTTAGTGGCCATGTCTCGCATGAGATGGGCACACATTATGAGTCAGTGTTTGGTAGCTAGAATGAGCTCAGTGGCTGAGATAAAGCAGTGACTCATCCTCTTACCAAGTGGGGAAAATGGCACACTCCCCCAAACCCTGACGCCCGGCTTTCCTGCCGGCGCAGCACGCATCCCCAGCTGCACGGGCCTCCGACGCGCATCAGCTGAAAATTGCTTTCCGCCTCGTTTTGAAGCTGGAACTGACCTTAAGGTGGATTAGATTCTCATCAATCTGCATTAGGAAGAATTACCCTGGCTGCTCTGACTTTTCCAAATATTTTACTCTCCCCTCACCCTGCCATCTCCTCCTCCTCCTCTTCTTCTCCAGCTTCTTTTGATACTAAAGGGGGAAAAGCTTAACAGGAGGTTGCTGCTCCATTAGCCGCGCGCTGCCCCGCCACAACCTTATTTTATTTATGGACTGGCACTTGACTGAGTGGGGTTTCCTCTCCTATAGTAATAACTGAAACCGTTGGGGGGCCGTGTATGACTCATGTCTGGGGGACTGTAAATTTGGGCCTCGTCTGACACTGCCATCAAACAAAATCCACTTATCCATCAAGATGGGATAGAGACCTGCTGAGAGACTGCAACCTCATCTGACAGGCAATATTTTAGCCACCAAGAAAAGGGGGAAAAAAAAGAAACACAGGGGCACACAGGACAGCAAACAATTTACCCAGAAGTGAATCTATTTCCAGACATTTGTGGATAAACCTCAGAAATCGTTCGATGTAAAACACGATGGAGGAAATGCAAAGAGCACAGTAGAGTTTAATATTAATGTTATGTGTGGTTTCACTCAATGCCTAATAAAGTACTAAGCTGCTATTTTCTTGTGGGCAAAAAAATAAATAAATAAAATCCTTCTCGGAAGGTAAAACAAAGAGACAAACACTTGGCCAGCAACTTGATGTAGGCATTGGAATATATTGAGCAGTGGAAGGTCTAAAGAGATTGAAACGCTTTTTGGAAAAGCTCCTTGGCAAAAAAAATAAAAAATCCTAAGCAATTTTTGTTGATTCAACAATTTTGGTTAATGTGCACCACATCTATTCCACAGTCTGTAATTACAACAGCTCCTTTTCCAATCTCTGCTTCCCATGCTGGGATGCCTCGCAAGTCTTCCTCGTGAGCTGCCAATTTTCCGCCATCTCTTAGACCCATCTCCGGCACAATCTCGTGCTCCGTGGAGAACGCCGAGGGAGGAAAGTGTCCCCACCCCAAGACAGGTGGGCTAAATGAGGTCATTGTGTCTCTCACACCAACTGCCATCAATACCCTTATAGTGAGGAAAAGCATTGTGGGAAAAAAAACAAAGATGTTGAAAGTTACCATAGGGGAATGTACTTTGTGTGTTTTGTTCCATTCCCAGGCCCATGTCTGAGTGGCAGCTTAAGCCCGACAGGGTGGCAGGCTCCGGCGAGCAAAGACCAGGAAATGGACCGTTCCCTTTCCGAGTGAGTCCCAGGAGTCTTTAGGTGGTGGAGGAGGTGGGGTGCCATGGGAGTCACTGGAATCACTACTCCCACTATCAAAACAGTGGGTGGATGCACGGTGGCACCAATTTCACATTTACAGCGGTTCCGAAGCATAAACTAGATGCAAAGACAAGATAATCTAATAATTCTTAATTTTGTGCGCTGCCAAATAAAAATGTTAGGCATTCTTCATGGTTTTTGTTTTTGGTTATTTAGTTAAGAGTATGCAAAATGAAGCCTCTCTTTAAACAGAGCTAACCAAATCCTACGTATTATTTAACACTTACAGAGTTAAACAAACTTAAAAATATAGTTAATTTTTGCACATTTTCATCTCAGATCAGCTCATTGGCTCAAAATTGGCTCAAATTTTACTGTAATAAAGTGAAACACCAAAATGTAACTACTTGGAGGAGATCGTTTGTTATATTTTGACATCTGAATCTGAGCAGTTTCTGATCAACATGTCATCTGCCGCTCATCTCACTTTCTCTAAGTTAGATGGAGTGACTTTATCGCTAAAATAGCAATAAATTATTTGGTACACTTGTAATTTTTCAGTGGTTTTTTGTGTGTGTGTGTGCTCCAGTAGCCAAGCAACAACATATTGTTGCGAATTTCACTGTGTTTTCTTGAGAATCCCACAGACTGAGCAATCTTGATTAATTGTTTCAAACTGAGTTAATAAACTAATCATTTTAAGACTTAACACAAACTTACATTTTAAGTTGTTGCAGCTCATTTTCTTGATTTATATTGAAAAATCGGGTGTATGCAGAACACAGGGGCTCGTACAAATAAATATCAGTTACTAAATAGTATTTCAATTCAAGGGGGATGTGAAAAAAGTGTATGCTTCATAAGGTCATGACAGAAAATAATAGAGTACCATTGCCATAGTCAGAGATGTTAAAGACATCTTAGAAAGTAAAATCCTTAGTCATTGTCTGTTTTATGATTAATAAAACAAAGTGTGATGTCACATATTCCTATACGAGTCATTATAATTGGCTGGTTATGGGCTAGACAATCTGAATGGTGTTTGTACGTGAAAAAGAACTGTTTTCCTTTGCTACCACAGGCGCTACTGGTATAGAATAAAACAATGTTTGACATTATTATGCAAGTGAGAGCATTTGAGAGAGATACTGACCAAACCTTAACCAACCAACTTGTGTCGATGTGTCAGAGGAAACTTGAACGTTTCTGGGAAAGTTGGGGACGGCCGTAGCAACAGTGAATCCAGGCAAAGTTTCTTTGTCAACCTCTTTAAAATAAATCACTCCTATAACAAGCCACAAGTACTGATGGGAGCAATTACCAGCAGGTCCATTATGAGTACAGACAGTCACGTGGGAACGAAAGAGCAATATCCCAACATGCAAGTCTTCCCCCGTAATGAACTGTGAACTGAATTCAGAGGACAAAAATCCAGTAGCGCTCTGTACAAAACACTGTTCGGAGCTTGCCACAAAACAGACATTTCAACTGAAGTCAATGAATGACCAAAAAAAAAAAAAAAAAAAGGAAGAAAATGAGAATGTGGATCAGAAACTTTGGGACCCTAGGAGGTCTGATAAATCACCATCTTCAAAGACTGGACCTTTATTAACATTTCACTTCCAAACATATATAACGCTGACTAAGATCATGAATCACCTCCCGATGACCCAGCCCCACACCCTAATCAGTCTTCAGTGTGTGTGTGTATGTGTGTGTGTGTGTGCGCGCGCGCGCATGATAGGCTGATCAGTACACTGATTGAGAGCAGTGAGGCCAAAGAGCTCAACTTGGTGAACTTCTACCACTAACACCAAAGTCAGGCAGATTTAAAGCCAAGACGATGACGTGAAGCTGAGTTTGAGGCTAAGCAGGCAGATTTGTTCTCCATCTTACCGTGTTGGTGGGGTCCTCCTGCAGAATGGCGTCGTAATGTTTGTTGGCCTCTTCGTACCTTCGCAGGCAAACAGAAACAGGTAGAAATTAGCCTCGAAGCCAGTCGCAAACCTCACATGGGCAAAAATTTTGTTGTGGGAAATAAGAGTGAATTTCAGGTAATAAAGTCTGTGTCTACAGCATGGCAGAAGGCTGATTGAAGTGAAGGCTGCACAGAAATCATTTTGGCTTTGTTAGTTGTGCAGCTCACGCTATGACACGGTAATTTCACCTTAACGAGTTATGAACACAATAAGAACAGATTGAACCACTTTTAAGATTGCATGCAACTGTTTTCAAGTTAATTTTGGTTTAAACGAATAAAACTGCAGCTCTTACGAGTTTTATTTGAGAGTTTTTCACTTTAGATAAAGTGAAAAACCCGTCAAACATCTCACGCTTTTTCAGATTTGTATTTGTCAGGATGTGTATGGTTTTCTCACTGTACAATTCAAACACTTCTCCAGCATTTTCAAGGGAAGTTACCAAACATTTCCAGCAGCACACACTGGAGATAAAAGCAATATAAATGAAAAAAAAAAAAAAAAGACAGTTCGACATGATATTATTTGTTACGATTATTAAGGTGTTATAATAGCATTCTACAACAGGGACAAGGTAAACTAAAATACGTATAACGAAATTGCCTTACGAAATGTGTCTTACATGCATGTCTACAGACGTGCATGTAAGACAACAGACATAAGAACAAACTTAAAATATTTGCCTCCTAAAATTGGCTATTCAGTTCAGAATAATATTAGACAAAAAAAATACACAAAAAGAACATAATCTTATCCAATTCCACTTGTTTAATTCACAAAGAACAAGAAAAAATTGAGCCTTATTTAACTTCAGACAAAAAAAAAATGTCTGACTTGTTATTTTGTGTATGTAAACTTCAGGTTTCAATTGCAAACAGAGTTTTCCAAATCTAGGCTTATAATCAAAGATTAAATTGCACTTTACTACAAAACTGTGTAGGTTGAATATCAAGAACTTTAAAGGAGTTTATACAGAAATCAAATCCTTGAAATTCAAGCATTTCAAAGATTTGAAGAACCCATATGAACCCTGATTTTTACGACAGTTTAAAACCTTGTATTATTCCTTCTGATTCACAGTCAAGCACCACTTGCATCATTTCATCTCATAAAATCAAAACAAAATACATTGAAGTTTGTGGTCATAAGACACTTCAGCAAAAGGGAGGCTGTATAAGCCATAAATACCAAATAATATAGGGAAATCTGCACTTCATTTGTCATATCAAATCAGACACCAAGGTGTGACTCCTGACTGTGTTTTTTTCAGCACTGAAACGCCAGCAGCAGGAGCTGGAGCCGTGGCTTTGTGACCAGAAGCCATCCCACCCACAGTCCGCAACATACAGAGGCAACTCTGGTTCCCATTAGCAATGCACAGCCCCATTTCCAGCCCCGACGCTTCCCTCACATTCACTTTATTACTCAGCCACACTTTGGGAGATTTCAGATGGCACCATGCAACCACTCACGAGCCACTTTGATTTGCTTTATTTATTCAAGAACCAAGTGTGTGTTTGCATGTGTGTGTGTGTGTGTCGAGGAGGAAGGGCTATACTGTTTGAAGTCGTGTCATTCAAGTGGAGCTCTGTCTGCAGCCAATTAGATCCTACTGTGCAGTTTATTTAATCTGACAGAGCCCGAGCAATCTTTCTCAATTATCACATAAACTGACATAACCAATAAACTAGTTGAGGTGATCCTCGCCGAGTCATAAACAAAGGCCGTGAGCTGCACCGTTTACGTCTCGTCCCCAGATCTGTATGCCGAGCATGGCAAAGTGTCAATATTTACCATACTAAGACCTTCTCGCAGGAGAGAAACCAAAACAAGACAGTAAAAGTGTAAAAATAGAGAGAAGGAAGGAAGAAATAAAGCAAAAATAAATAAAAAATAGAAATGGCGGTAAGGAGCAAACAAAATGAGAAAAGAATAGCGCAGAAACCAGAAACGACTGAGGGACCCCTGGAATAACAGCGGGAGCCGACCGCTTCCTTCCCGGGAATCCCTGACACAAGCTGAAGGGCCACAGGAGCACGCAGGGCCGAGTCGCTGCTCCCCGTCCACCAACCCACACCCCCACTTCTTCTTCTCCACGACGAACGCCGGGCGATCCAATATAAACACTGCGTACTGTACATAAACACGCCCTAGTCGCAGCACCACTTAGGCTCTGCAAACACTTTTTTTCCCCTTCCCTCATCTCCCAATATAATCACACAGAACCGTCTCTGGTGCTGCTGCTGTTGCTTTTTTCTTAGCTCTCTCTCGCTTACCTTTCCAAAGCTTCCAGCCTCATGCCCGTTAATCGCTTCACTCTGTGGCTATCTGGAAATTGCTTCCTCAGTTCCTGTAGACAGGTCTGGAAGGAAGTGGGGAGGGGGGAAGGAAAAAGAAGAAGAAGAAGAAGAAAAAAAAAAAAGACAAATTCAGGCAGTGGTATTTTTATGAAACACTTGTTCTCATGCAGGTACCCTAGAATTTCCTAGGATTTGTTCACCATTTTCTTTCTGTAAACAGAAGCGACTGGTAAAATAACCTGGCATAAAGCCAGCCGCCCCCCTCGTTTGTCTGACAACAACTTGTGGTTAGTCTGCAACTCATCTGGGAAACTTGCAGCCATAAAGAAGAAAAATAAGGATTCTTACTGCAACTATTTTATTGCTTTTCCACACAAAGGTGGAGTTTATACCATATGATCCAAGTCAGGACTGCTACAGTGCCTTTTAAAGGCCTGAGGATCACATTTTGTCATGTTTCAATTAGGACTAAAATGATTAATTGGCTTAATCTTACTAATTAATTTTTGAAACTATCAACTAATTCAGTAATCGAATAATCTGTAACAGGAGTGTACAGAGTTTAAAACATGCCAGCTAACTGAAAGCAGCCAAAACTCACTACAAACATACATTTTGGATTTAAGGTGGAAATAAATCCACCTTTGTTTTTGTTCTACCCATAATTCCACAAGTGGCCTAGTTTTATCTTCACTTGGGTCACAGTCTGAAAAAAAAAAAATCTTCTACTAAGCATTTTTTTTGCTATCCATTAATCAAAAATGTCTAATGTGGTTAAATGAAAAATATGCAGAATGTGCCAATATGTTTAACCAATTCATCGTCAGGATAATCAACTATTAGAATAATCATTAGTTGCCGCCCTACCTACAACTAGAGCTACAATGGAATGGTTTAGATCAAAACCTATTTATGTGATATAATGGGCTGGTGAAATCCTTCCCATCATTCTTTTCTTTCCACTTCCCGATTATGCCCAACTTTCTGTTCATCTATCAAATATAAAACATAAAAATAAATAAAAATATCAATAAAACAGTTAGAAGTTAGCGGTTGTACTGTGACAAAATGTACACACATTCAAAGGTTATGAATATTTTCACAAGGCACTGTAAAAAAAAATAAATAAATAAATAAAAAAAAAACATCCTCTGCACTAAACTGAATTAGATGGAAAAAATCTACAGAGCGACTTGGATCGCTTCCACAACCCATCAACTCAACTAAGGTCCTTTGTTTTGTTTTTATTTTAAGAGTGGCAGCTGGACTGAGAGGGTCGCCAACAGACAACTCATTTTAATAAGCGAGTCCTGCCTTGTTCCTCCTCACTGTATGCCACATTTATTAATGACCACTTCTGGTACTATCTCATGTCTTTTGTGCTGTGCTTAACACTTAGGAACATTTACAAAGCTGAAGAAGAAAAAAGTCAGAACAACTAATTTGCTACACCCTCTGAATTCCAGCTGGGTTTTTTTTTTCAAAAGTATAGACGGAGCCAAATAGAAACGACTTTTTTTGTATATATATCTATATATAGATATGCATCTATATATAGATATATTTATTTTTTAAATCTGGCAGTGCGGGGTGCTGCAAACTTGAACTGGCTGCGACAGGGTGAACGATTAACTTGTGAAGCTTTCTGGGCGTGTGAGGAAGTGTGGCGAAAACTCACCAGAGCCAAGTCGTCCCGACTGCAGTCCAACGCGGCGATCATCACCTTCTCATAAATAATCCCGACTGGGCAGAAGACACACGGACAAAGAGGACAGTTTTAAATCCCATTTCCATTCGTTATGAACCAATGCCCAAAAAAAAAAAAAAAAAAAAAAGATCCTAAATTCTACCTGATGTCGAGTTTGGCCTCAAGAGCAGCTTTCCTTCCCTCTCACATAATCTTCCAGTTCATTTAAAAGACTGTTTTGCATTTAACTCAGAATGCGACATTACTAAGGCAGTGGTGTCCAAACTTTTTTGCAGCGGGGGCCAAAACTGACAGGTCATGAAGTTCTTTAAAAAAATGGGGGTTTTTTAAATAATAATAATAAAAAATTCAATATTAAACTAATTTTTGCATTTTTTGTTTAAACTTGCTCAACAACATTTTAATGAAATCTCTACATTAGTAAAGAGCCAAAACATAAAAAGGCCTTTCAACTGTTTCATGTTGGCGTCACATTTAGTTGTATCGCACTTCTAAAAACAAAAAAACTGCACCAAAGAGTTGCACAAAAACTATAATGCAATAAATGCATTATTGTTTGATGAAAAGAAAAAAAATACAAAACCATAGTAAGAATAATAATAAGTAAATAAAATAAAAATAAAACATCACAACAGAAAAGTCAGGCCTCAATTAAATGCCAATGAATACAAATAGGTTTTAAGAAGCTTTTTAATTATCCAGACTGTGGGCAGATCTAATCTGGAAAGTTTGCATTATTAAAAAAAAACATAACAGAAAAGACACTTTTGAAATTTTTTTGGGTCATCAATTGTTTTTATTATTCTTAACTTGTGAGGAATCGGGCAAAGTCATTTCAAGGGACATAAATGGGCCCCGAGCCACACTGTGGACACCCCTGCCCTACAGCAAACACTCACAATTCTTGTAAAATCAAGCATTTGCTTCAATAGAGAACAGAGAATATTTTTATGTTACCAGTAGTCATTAAGGTCAAAGGTAAACTGTTTTTTGTGTGTTTTGTTTTGTTATGTTTTTCATTCAATCGGAATCGGCCGGTCAGCCTTTTTAAATATCGGTGATTGGCCAAAAAACTGCAATCTGTGCGCCGCTAAAAAAAAAAATAGTCCCCCTGTTGCACAAATGTTATAGAAACTGTTTAAGATACAGATTCTGCTGGTAATAAAATCCCTTATATAAATCTTTAGAATATTGTTCTACATAAAAGTTTCATGCATATACCTTTAGTGAACTGTATTACATTTGTTTCACATTGGAATTGTTTTTACAAAATGAAACATTATCCAATATGTTTAGCCTTCTATTTACTGAACTACGTATATTTAGTACCACTACCACAGAAAGCTAATGCTATAATTTAAGCTTCTAAATTCTGTAATAAGTATGAAACACTCATTTTCCCCATTTTACTTTATCACTACAAAAGACTGACAGCCAGCCAAGAAAGACTGATTATTTGAATTAGTACGACGTGTTAGACAAGGCAAAATTAACACTTTCTCTGTGAAGCACAGGTCCTCATAAAACCTTGCAGACAGTGCCAGAACAAACAACTGTTTTTTCTTCTTCTTCTTCTTATGTTAGTTTAATGCTTCCAGGTTTTCTTCTGATAATTGCCGTCTCATTTACAGCTAATTCGAGATCTGGGCTCAATAAAAGCATGGCATGTCAAAGTGTTTGTATCGCTCTCACGAGGACAGTTGACTGCATGCGCTTTCTGCACCAATAAAAACAAGTGAGAAAATGTTGGAATGCAAGAAAATGTTTTGCAGAGTTCAGTTATTTTTGCCAGGTTTTTTTTTTTTTTTTTTTAACAAATAAATGTAATTTGAACAAACACACAACCACATTTTTACTCGGACATCATTTTAGTCTACATACACTTTGATGCATTTTTGTTTGACGGAATTTGAAAACATCTATGAGAGCCAGCCTCACGTGACTCCTTTCATGTAATGGCAGACAAACTTAAAAACGTTGAAATCATGGCTCTGCACGGGCCATCGTCAGAAGTCCCGCTTCTTCTTTAAGCAGAAGATATCTCTATAAATGACATAAGCCTCTCTTGCCCTGAAGGTATGACATGATATTTACAGAGCTGCATGTATGTCTCAGCATGAAGGACTCCTCAAATCCTGACCAGAGGCATGGCTGTGTTTAAAAAAACGAGGCATCAAAAGTCCAAGGAGCCGCCATAATCCCTTGCTGATACCATTTCATTATCCAACCCTACAGCAAAGCGACTCCCCTCAGTTTACTCTCTTGCGTCGCTTTTGGTCTCAATTGTTCCAAAAGCATCACTTCTGGAGAGACGTTTCTGGACACCGAACGCATTTTATGCCTGTGGATTTGTTTTTTTGGGGTTTTTTTACCATTCCGAGCAAAAAGCAAAGCCACATATCTTCCAGTTCAAAATTATGGATCATTTTTAACAAATTGTGATTTTTAGCACGAATTTGATTCAATTAGTCAAGATTAAAAGAGAAATATGCAGAGAGTATTGCTGGGATAAAACTCAAGCACAACGCTGTTCCGTTCAGGGATTGCATCACCAAAAGGTTAACAAGAGGTGTGCTTCAGTGCGGAAGTTGTTACTGAGAAAAAACAAACTCAAATTTACCTAATTTTAGTATATGTAAAATGTTTAAAAAATAAGTCAGAGGTTGAACAGAAGGTGTAAGAAGATCATTTAATTGAAATCTATGGAGGTTAACAGGGAGCAGATAACGGGAAGGCAAAACAAATTTTAGAAAAGTTTAGGCTCAACTAACTAGCTCCTTGTATTATAATTTCTTTAAAGAAAATGAAGAGCTAACCAAGTAAATGTAAACATTCACTTGAGAAGATACACAAAACTGCTACTTACACTTACTATTGCTAACTGGTTGCTAATATAAGACAAATAAGAGGTTGTTCTAATTTGTGTGAACAGGTAAAACCAAGACATCAGAATCAGATGGTATTATTTTTACCTTTATGAACAGAATAGCAAGAAGCAATAAGACACATTTAGTTACAAAATCCTAAATTTAGCAGGTGTTAATTCATGCCAAGTTTTACTTCAATCTAACACATTTTTAGGTTACCATTACTCTTAAAAAGGCACTCATTTTTCTTGAAAAATCAAGTAATTGATACATGTTTTTAGTTGAGCAAAAAAAAAAAAAAAACGGTACTTACTGTCATCCCCCAGTTTTGATGCATGTTCACTGATGAGCTCTTCACCAACATCCACAATCTGTTCACTATTTCTGCAGTTGTCTTCTCTCCATTTACGCAGCTTGTCTCTCATCTCTGTACAAATATTCAACCACATAAAATCCATTATAGTTTGCATCGTTACTCGGTTATTAAACACATGCACACCTGAACGTGTGTAATCTGGTCATTTTGCACAGTACGAATTTGCTCTTCTAGCAATGACTGCTAGCCATTTTTAGCCGCGCATCTTTCACATAAAGTACACAAAATAAACCCGAACAATGTTGACCATGAAACTACACCTACCTAACATGCAAGTCACATGACCAGTGAAGCTTAACAGGATATGTTACATCGCTAACGTTGCCTTATTTTTCCTGTACAGCAATAAAGAGTTAGCTTATTGCAAGTCGTAACCATTAACGACATACTTCTACGTTTACGAGTCGTTCTCGTTCAGACAACCTACAACCTGTAAATTGTATAAATGCGCTACACGGTTTATCAACTGAATACCACTGAGGAGTAGCTAAGCTCCTTTTAGTGAGTGTGTCCACCAAGTTGACATGTTAGCACTGTGAGCTAATTAGCATCTGCTCAGCTCTTCACAGACGTAATTCCGTGTATATTTAACAGTTTAACAGCGAACTGTAAAGCAGAACGATAAAGCAAGAAAATCAGACGGATTAAAAGGCATATATAGAGCATGCCACTGCGTAACAACACATAAAATGTATTTTTACCTTCCCAACTCACGTCGTACATTTCTGACAAAGACGCCATCTTTTTACCCCCTCATGTGACAACATACGCCGCTTCTACGTCAGAATAATGCCGACTGGAGGCGTGCCTGGACAAAAATAAAGTTGTTTTTTTTAATATATAGTGCTTAAAAACTTTTTGCCTCTTTGCATTTAACACAAACAAACAAGATTTTACAGTAAGATATCCAGAGTAAAATTTAAACACATAAATAAAACACAATATATTATAATTTATTAAGATTATTATTATTATTATTATTATTAATAATAATATTATAATTAATAATAATAATAATAATCTTTTTCAAGGAGAATTTGCTGATCTTAAACAGATGAGTGTGACGACAACAAAAGAAATACGTTCGATTTCGCAATCATCTATTTTACACTGTAAGCATGGTGAGCTCATAATTTCCTAATGACTTTCAAGCCCAATTTGAGCTTGTCCTATGCAGTGTAAACCTAAACGTGTGCAATTGTATAGGAGTCAGCAAAGTGCAGTTTGATCACCAGGAGGCTGTATCCCATTTCAATTTTTATACGAATCTTTATCAAAGTATTGGATAGCAAGGTCCGCCTGTGCCACGACTTTTTTTTTTGCCCCTGGAAAATTTGAGAACTGCTTTTCAAGCACATCTGCCATCTTATCCCAAATTCCCAGAGGACCCCCTGAGAATCTCGTTCCTTTACTGCGAATGCTTACTTACACTCTTCTCCCTTACCACATTACACACTTGTTGATGTGTAGTCAGTATAAACGTGCTTACAAAGGACATTTCAGAGATGTAATGTCATATCCACCGCTGCTCACTGCACACAGCCTTCTGTTACATGCTTTGTTGATATTCCTCCAAGAAAGGGCAACAAGGGCAACAAAGATATGCTCTTAGGTACACTGATACACTAAAACAGCCTGACATCATCAGTAATGGGCAAGTGCAAGCTGGCAGGAGAAATGTCATCATCCCTTCCAGGGATACAAATAATAACACCGTGTACAGTTTAAGTTACGCTCAGCTCTGGCAATTGGTGTTCTTGTAATTTTCAAGTCTGCACATGGCAGTCGGTTGATATGTGGTTGGGGTTTCTGCTGGAGCACCAAATACCAAAGTGGCCACATTAAAACAATCACACTCTGTCCTCTGGGGTGGAGGGCTTCTTCTGTCTGCCAAGGTGCTTCTGAGGGCCAGGGCCCTAATAATGACCTGCAATAAACACCATGCAGCGGGTGAGCCTCTTGGGATTTCGAGAGATGAGGGTGAGAGCCATGTGCGAGTACACTGCTCATAACTTTGAGATGCAGCTGGATGCTGTAGTGGTGAAAAATATCTTCTTGACACGCAGAGTACAGTTGAGAGGCTTGCGCATATACTCACATCATGGGAATGAAAATCACATTAGTTTGGGGCTTTCAAAGATGCATTTGAACATGCATTTCTTTTTATTTCTGCGTGAAAAAATGAATTTGAAAAAATATATATTTCAGTTATTTCTAAGGACAACCGTTTGGCTTCCGAATACATTGCTGATTTTCTCTAATCCACACATGTTAAAAATTATACATACTGGTTCAGATACAGCGGCTCTCCAAAGTTTACCATGCTCATTTGCAATGAGAGTTTTTGTGATGTAACTAAACCTTTTTCCACATACAGTCTGACATCGATTCCTTACAATACAACTGAACAATATTCAATTTAGTTTCAGCATTCAGTCTTCTTGGCATATCTGAGTCTGATTAACCAGTATAAAAGCTGCCCCAGTTGAATTTTCATTTGGCTTACATAGTCTGACAGCAACATTTACAGAAGTTTTTGTGTTTTACATGCAACAACAATTTGCCATATTCTAACGTTGTGGGAGAGCTGGTGTGTTTCGAAACAAAATCAACACCGAGCCCCAAAAGTACTCTGAACCCACCGCTGGACCGGAGGTCGGGCATACCAGGCACTTGTCTGCTGGGTCAGTGGTGATTTTGGGCTGGGATGTTTGTTTTTCTTCTTCTGGTTATGATGTTTATTTGTAACTTTCCGACCGATTAGTCATGACTGATTCTGTGCTGGACCCACTGTGAAACGTAGTATTGGCAGGATGATGCTGTGATGGAACTGGGGTTTAAATCGCAGAGATAATCACAAGCATAAAGTTGTTTCAGATACCAGTCCGATTTGGCTTAAAACCTTCAGGTATTTGCTAGAAAGCAAAAAAGTTAAGAAATATTTAAAATTTAAGTCTCCCTTTGAGTCCAACCACACATCCAAATCACCAGGAGGATGACTAATGGAGAGAGAAATCAAACTTTTTGAATAACTCTGAAGAAGATGCAAAAGCAAATCCAAGAGTTCACCTGAAGAGGACTGTGAACAATATGAGAAACTTAGAGAATTTCTGCATGGTTGTCAAGTCAAGAAAAAAAAAAAAAAAAACACAAAACACAAAAAATGTAATTATGAAATTAATTCAAAGCAGTTCCTTCCCGAAAGCCCAAGAACGCCAACCCTTTGCAACTGGGTTGTTCCACCTTTTTAAGGTTCATTTGTTTTTCATTTGAATAAGACAGGATAAATGTTGCATTGTAGCATATAAAAAATTGTCTGAAATGTCAATGCCAAATGTCAATTGTCTGAGCTCAACTGTTAACCTCAGAGGAAGAAAAATTGGTTCGGATGTTCAAGAAAAACCCAGGAACAGTTACAATTTAA
Source organism: Poeciliopsis paucimaculata (assembly GCA_903067055.1). NCBI lineage: Eukaryota > Metazoa > Chordata > Actinopteri > Cyprinodontiformes > Poeciliidae > Poeciliopsis > Poeciliopsis paucimaculata. Next base: position 18,528 of record CAEGAD010087079.1, on the reverse strand, counting down.
GCTTACCATGAGCTGAAAGGTTCTGAAACACCATTGTTACTGTTAGTGGTGAAAGTAGTTTAACATCAATTTGGACCGAGAGGGTGACAACCAAGAAAGATGTTCCTGCTCCAAAACCAACACCCTCAAATGAAATTTACAGCTGCCTTTACCGAATATTCAAACATCATCTGGTAAAATAGTTTAGTAGTAAGACTGAGCGATAGCCACAATAGCAATCTGGAGAAGTCTAGGTGTCTTTTATTTTCAGACATAAAAGTGAAATGGAACTTGGACACAATTGGGTGTTCCAACAGGAGAATGACCCGCACCCACATAAAAACTGGAACAGGCAAAAACAAGCTAGCTTTGAGGCTATGGATTCTATTTATTTCATAATAAAGAATGATTCAAATGAGTCTCTGAAAGCCCTGCAAAATAAAATATCCATGCCCATACTGAGTGCATGCATCGGGAACTATAAAATGCTCGTTTAACTTGTTGCAGCTCCCTTGCATATAAATGCAAGGGAGCTGCAAGTGATCTATTACGGCAGATCACTTGCAGTCATCTGAAAACCCAAACTTTGCTACTTGACTCGCTCTTTTCCAGGTTTCCATGCTCTAGAAACCCCAACATATGGCACCCAGGGTGAACACGAATATATTTTCCTTTTCGGTCTCCGTGTATGATGATGATGATGATGATGAAGAAAGAAATATTCCAGAAGAAATACCTTACAGAGATTATATTTTTATTTCTGACAGAAGCAATCAGAGTTGGCGATTTCCAAAATGAACAGTTGTGGCGCAGGAATTGAGGTAACGTTGAGGTGCTCCCTGGGGTTCTTGAAAACAGGTCCTGTTCCACTGGGACCCCTGTTCCGTTGGTGTTGTACAGTGAGTTGCCGGAAAATGAAGGCAGATGCAATTAGCGGGCAATGTTTGGACTCTGCCTTCAAGTGTTTGCTTTGAAATCTGATTAGGCCTCCTGACTGAGAAAGCTGCTTTCACCTCACCGCAGATAACTCTGCGCAGATGACTCTGAGCATGCTTTGCCTTTGATGGACTCCTTCGATTGCATCTTTGACCTCATCCGTATCCTGGTGGAGAAGCCCTGAACACGTCGTAGTTCGGCTTCCTCATGCTCCTTCTGTTCGCTATTGCGGTTCTGGTGCCAAGAAAAATGGTCGGCCCCCCATGTTAGAGCAGGACCCTGCTGGTAATTGACGTACACGCACGGCACAAATACTAAATCGTATTGGTCCCCCGACACCCCGTGTGGTCGTCTGTTTGCAGAACGTTAGCCGGAGTATTACCACATGTACGGACCTTTGTGTTGCTGGGCTGAACTGAAGGACTACTTGTTTGTTCTCATTAAATCTGGATGCATATTTAGCAATGGAATTGCAAACGATTACTTACAGCAACGTTTCAGCACAAGCAGCAGGTGATGTGGTGTATTTACAAGAACCTCTACTGGATTTTCCCATCAGCAGCACGATCTCCGTGTATCGGAATGCATTTACATTTGAGCCTTACATAAGCATCATGCTCTCTTTTTCTCTTTTAAAGAAACAAGGTTGATTTCCAAGAGAGGATTTGCCAGAGATACTGCAGTTTTGATAACTCTGAGTAAAATATTGAATATTTAGGTTCCTATTTGTGTCCAAGAATCAAATCACTTTCATCCTAAGTCCAGGCAGCTGGTAGATTTCTTTCATACCGCCAGCACTTTTTTTGTTTTGCTGGAACTTGAAATATGTCTGAACTCAATGAGCTTCTCATCTAAATAAGAGATTATGCTTTTGACAGTGGGGTGTGCTGTTATTGTGATCTGGTCTTACTTTTTCTCATGGTATTGCAAGAGGCGATTCGTTCCTAAGAACATCAGCAAGTGCCCGATAAGAAGGGCAAACACAGGAAGGGGGAAGGGGTGAGGCTCAAATATTGATTGGCTTCCCTGCATCCCTTGTATGATATTGCAGATGTGGATGAAACAAATCCCTCCTTGTTTGCAGTGTGGAACATGTGTGGGACACATGTTGCGCCACGGACGCTCACGAGGAATGCGTACTGTTTTCAGCCCCCATTGGTCCGGTCGATAACCTCCATCCCACTGCCACTGAGTGTGACAGTGCTGAAGTCAGCAGTGGGCTATGAATCTGGAGGGTTGGCCGCTGATTTATAACCTGACGTGCACTCGGGAGTGAGGTGATGCATATCTAAAAAGTTTACAGAAGAATCATTGAAATTCATATGAGATGCTGGAATTCTGATTGTGCCGAGGGACGCTTGGCTTTCGCAGCATTAAATGCCCGGTCATTTGTCTTCAGATCCTATTGATTTGTATTTTGACAGATATTAGCGCAAGGCCAGTGGTGGGTGTCTTTGGCAGTGTCATCTCCTCTTCCTGTCTGGGATTCATTTGTTGACCAAGAAAGCTTTCAGAGAACTGAAGAGTTGAGGTTTTTCGTGGAATATTTGGCCGGGGGCATCAGGGCCCTTTTGAATTTATCCCATTAAGGCTCGAGAAGTACTTTCTGCAAGGCAAACAAGAACAATGATGGATAACCGTGGTGCATGCAGAAATGCGTCGCTGATCCTGACAGCATCCGAGTGTTGAACCTAGATGTCATGTGTGGTCTAAGCCATCACTGCCGGCAACTGCATCACCCTACAGAAAAAAAAAACGAAGAAAAAAAATCACGCATGCTTCGATTCGCAAAGTCTCAATTTGTGGCTGGCTGTTTATATTTACTCCACTTTTACTGGCTTTGCGTAAAGTTTTGATGAGTCTTTAGTCCAACTTCGTTCTGAGCACCCTGGATGGATACTGAGGGAGATGATGTGAGCAAATAATCCGCTTGTGTTTGGGTTGTGTTGAAAATGATGAACTTTCATAAGGATGAAGCGTACCAAAGCTCAGTGAAGTTGGATGAAGATAACTGCAAAGAGATAGATATTCATGAAGTAAGTTAGTCACTTCCAAAAACTAGAAAGGAATGGTAAAGATAAATTTTTGTTCTGGGAAGTTGGATTTACTAAGTTCCCAGTTGGGAATACAGCAAAAACATCTCCTACAATCAGAGTCCCAACTGGGAAATGTGGAGAGTACCAAGTATCCAACATGGCTGCTTTGCAATACTTTATATAATGACTTCTAATTTTCTGTTCAACCAGTGTCACACAGTGGGTCAACTATCTACATCTGAACATGATCTTTTAATATTTAAGTACCTAACATGAGGAGATATACATTATAATCAGGTTGTAATGATAACATTTAGCAGCAAAGCAAATCTGAAATCAACTGCTTTCACTACTCACAACAAGAACACGCTCAAATTTGGTGTGACATCGTTTCCAGATCTAAACTTTGACTTTTCGTTTCAACATCACATCCCATTGTTGAACATACAACCAGTTAGCGTTAGCACAGTTAGCACAGTTAGCACAAACACAGTCTACTCTAACACAACCAGTTAGTGTTCTTGGTTCAATGCTAGTATAGCCAAGAATGCAAATAGTTGGCAGTGACAATAAATATCAACCATTAGCATGGGTTTAACCGGTTAGCACAATTCAGCTAGCTAAGCCTTGGTCTGTGTGATTTCTATCTAGCGCTAGCCTAATCTAACATGTCATATGCATGAGGTATGTGGGTCGTAAGTCATGTAAACGCAATGTGAAAAGATAATAGCAGCAATAATGTTGACTGTTGGCTCCAAAAGCATATGAAAAATTGACAGATAACAATTTTCATCATAAAAAATGAAAGTACAACCTAATGGGGTGCTTACCATCTAAATTTGCTTAAGTGTTGCCCATCTATATGATTTCTTTTGCATGCACTGCACATCCAATTGGGTAACTACTTACAATCTATTTGACTATTCCAGCCAAAATTCTACTATAAAAATATCCATATTTTTATTGTCTTTATGAAATGATTACAATTTATGTAATATTTGTTTTGAAATGTCACACATAAGTCTACCATCACCCCCTAAACGTCAACATAACTAAATGAACATAAACTTCTCCAAGCTAATAACAGAGCTCACTACAGTAGTAGTTATATTAAATACCTTGCCAAGTTAAATTAATAAAAACAGCAGTCAACGCAATATTATTGTTGTTAAGGGGCATTTGTGGTGTCATTGCTTCTTTATTTTTGATTGACTTACAAGCCAATTGAATTCGCCCAGGGATAGTGTGGGCTGTTGCTGGTCCCTGCTGTTATTTTGTGGGTTGGAAACTGAAGGGTTTAAAAGATTTTTTTTCTCTCTCTCCAACCGGTTCTCTGCACTCATCTTCCACATGTCAGTAACGACATTAGGAGTTGTGTGAAAAGTGGGATGAACCTGTCCTCTCATCGGTCGCTGTATACATAATTAGATTTTCTTTCACCCACTTTCCAAAGTTTTCTGAAGGTCTTGGGCTCTGGTTGAGCATATTTTAGGTTCTACTGGCATTTAGCGGCAAGCACTGTTTGATTTTTGCATTTTGTTATGAAGGCTGCACGAGATGTCAAATTCAAGAAGTGAAGAAGAAGCAGATGTTTCTTTCACTTGCATGTCCGGCGGGAGTTTTTTCAAAGAGGCTAAGGAAAACTGTTTTGACACATAATTTACATGTGACTGACAAATTAAGGATGGCCTCGGGACAGAAAAAACAATCAAACTCAGAAGTAATTAAAGAATCCTGTGGCGTGTTTTTCCAAAGTACTCATCCCAGGCACTTCTTTATGAGAATTTCTTGGTTGAAAGAAGAGAAACCAATGCAATTTGGCCATCAAAGCATTGTTTAAAATACATCAGCGCTTGTCGTTTTAGATATAATTTGCGGTATTAAACCCATCTGACTGAATGTACTGGTTTTGGCTCAACCGTGATGGTATTTTTTATTTTTTTTAACTTATTCCACTTTCAATAATGTGGAATAAGTATTATTATCCCAGTGCACGCCTCACATTAACCTGTAACCGTACACAATATGGTGCACATATTTCTGTTTGATGGTGGACCGCTTATTAGGTTCTGGTAATTTTGGAGGAAATTTAGTATGCAAGGAGACAGATGTTTATGAAAACCGATACGATCGTGAAGAGCTTATGTTTTACAGTGGACAAAAAAAAAAAATAAAAAAAAATGAAGCTAATTCCCAGAACAAACCATGTCTTCTTTGAACTCTTTGTAGACGTTAAAAACACGACCTAAACTTCTGTACATGTCAGAGTGGCAATAATGCAAAATCTTAAAAATTAAAAACAGGACACAGTACAATGACACTGTTAAATGTAGTCTATCTTTCATCACCCTCCCTTTAAATAAAAACCTCTTTATTCACCTGCACACAGTGAATATCAAAACTATCTATTCTTCTGCCCTGTTTAGATCTAAAATTATTTTGATGCAATGATGTTTGTTTCTGAACCATAACCCAAGAAATAAAAGAAGACTACCAGTTTTGAAAACACTATTCTTTTCTATCTTTTTGTAAAATATGGCATATTAAAAATGGTGTACCCTTCCAATTAAAGAAAAAAACAAACAAACAAAGAAATAACCAAATCCTCCCTATAAATACTGAAAAGTTTCTTTAAAGTTTGCACTGGTATTTTTGTTGGCGATTTGTATTTGGTGAGGAGCTCCACGTTTTTAAGGTTGGAACACCTATAATTTATAGAGCTTATATTTAGATTCTCTAGGTAGAAGTTGTGACTTTTGCTGGATGACTCCAAAAAATATTAGAATATTAGATTACTTTAAACGTAAAGAGGCACAACGTTTTTGGAGATTAGGCATAAGCACTAGGCTATGATCGATTTGTCAGTCTAGCCGTACATTTCTGACTCTCTGCGTAAAAGTATTTCCTTTTTTTTAGTGAATTACCAGACCAGAAGAAAACAGCAGTCAGAGACCACAAAACACTTTAGGCTGGGGTGAAAGACAGACACTATCTTAGCCAGAGCCACAATGGAATCGCTCTGACAACAGCATATATGAGGGTTGCAACGGCCCAGTCAAAGTCCAGGCCTGAATTTAGCTTGGAAGATATGTGGCAAGACATAAAAATTGTAATTTACAGACAGTCTCCGTTTGTTGTCTTTGAATTTAATCTATTTTGCAAAACAGCTAACAGCAGTTCCATTGCACTTTTAAGATTTCCGTTTGGAAAACAATATATACTCTGAGAACGTTGACGGAATATGAAAAAAAGTTTAAGGTAAGTGCTATTTTCGCAAAGAACTGAAGACTTAGCTGTACTTGCATGCAGATTGACTAAAGTCATTTCAGCCTCTGCAAAAAAAAAAAAAAGCACAGATAATATAAGAAAATGTTATTGCACAATCTTTCCTGAAATAAAACATTTCGACAGGGTACAAAATGTATTTTTCTCCTCTCCCTTTCATTTATAAATGGGCAACTACTGCTGAGCGAAAGCTGGCCGTGTCAGAAGCACCCAGTAAAAAAAAACAAAAAAAAACAACGGGCCACAGAGAGAGCTGTCTTTTTGTGACTCATTTTTACCTGCCATCAGCCAGAGGAGAGAAGTGAGGGCTACAGTGAGAAAGGTTCACCAGAGCCCACAAGGGGGGAATTGTGTGGGGACACAGGACAGCGCAGAGGGGTTGTCAAGAAAACAAGGTACCAGTGAAACCTGTTAGAGACGAGCCATTTGGAGGCTGATATTGGCTGCTGTCAGCAGGACGTGGTTAACACATGGCCACCTTTATGTGTCAGCTGCTGAAAGCGGGAAAGACAAAGAAGGATGGTCCGGAGTCACAATAAAGACATTCTAACCTTTTGGAAAAGTCAGGCGGATGGAAATGACATGGTTGTTTTCATTATAATTTAGCAGCCTCACGAGTGGTGGTGGTGGTTTGTGCATGTGTGTGTGTGGGGGTGTGTGTGTGTGTGTGGGAGGGCTGGTTGGAGGGGGTGAGAGGTGGTATAGTGGGACTGTATTTGCCCTCAAAGGGATTCAGCCACATAAAGAAGTTTTAGGAGTAATATCGGTGGTGTCTGGAGGAAAAGCCTGTGTTTTTATATTCAGCAAAGTGTTCACTTGGATCCACCTTTACAAAGGAAATGTTTTATTGCATCAGCACCGCAAGGAAATTATAGGATGCCCGAAATTTGCATCCATGCATCCTTTGGAAAACCCACTGAAGGCAAAATAAATAAATAAAAATAAACAAAAAAGTAAATATATATATATTTAAAAACGTCGCACACCTTTATAAGCAACGGCATAATAAGTCAACAGGTAAAAATGTTTGTTGCGCTCGTTGTTACTAAATGGAACACTACACCAGCAAACACTAACTTTACTGAAACCTTCAGGGAACACTCCTGACTGCCAAAATAAATTATAATCCACAGAGGATATTATGGGAATGTTCCCTGTATGTGTAATTCCCTTTAAAAACCTTTCTAGGCCTATCCTATGAACGTTTTTAATCTACAAACCTTGTGAGAGCCTTTAGGAAATGTTCCTTAAATGTTCTCGGAAGGTTAGTTTCAACACCGACATTGTGAATTTCTGGGAACTATTGTCTCAAAATGTTCCCTAAAGATCAATCACCACTTTCACTTTGTGATCTGAAGGAAATCTTTTGGGAGTCTTCCCTGCTGCAGTACAGACAGCAACCTTTGGTGACCTTATTGGTGTATTGACTGAAAGGTTTCCTGGTTGTCATCAACAGTGATGAAACTTTTGTAGAAATATTTTCTAAAAGTCACCCTCAACTTCAACTCTGGAGCGTCAGGAGAAACTTCAGCTAATGTTCCCCGAATATCTCCTAAAAGGTTAAACAAAGCCTGACCGGTGGAGAACCAGTCCAACTTCCTGGGAATGTTCCCTAAAAGTTCCCTGAAACTTTCAAAATGCAACGTTAAGATAAACTTCAACATGCATTCCTTTAAGGTCTAACCTTTGTACAACCTGAAGGACCCTGGAATCTTCGCTGAAGAGTTTAGAAATCGCTAACCCTTAGGGATCAGTCCTCTAAGGATTTATTTTGGTTGATGTAAACACAGGCTATGGGAAAATATGAGAATAATCGAAGAACATTCTCTGTCGGTTCCTTGAAGAAGATAAAAAACAAAGGCGTTGACCTGTGTCCCAGAATCAGTCTTCTGTGCCTCAGTAAAATGTATGGTGATGAGTTGCCTCCTTTAAACAACAAAGTCCCTAAAAGTCCAGTTAGAAAGATCAGAAGAAAATCAAACAGCTTAGAAAAGAATGATGAGCGCTCGCTACTGTTTTTGCACATAAGATTGTATTGTGAAGAAGTCAGTTTTATTATAAAAGCACCCAATAAAAGAGAGCAATTTTAAAAATGTTGCAAATATGTGGAAGATTTTAGTTACCTGTATGTTTATTTTAATGCTACGTCAAACTAGCTTAGATAACAAATCCAGTAGGAATCTTCATTATTGTAGATTTCACAGTTGTATTAAATAAAAAAAATGTTGGATGCAAAATGTGTAAAAATATTAGTAAAATTATACTTTGCTGAAGTATAATATACCCATCCATCCATTTTCTAACACCCTTGTCTAACACCCTATGGGGACAGGAGGGGTGCTGGCGCCCATGTCCAGCGAAAGTTTCAGAGAGGCGGGGTTCACCCTGGACAGGTTGCCAGTCTGTCGCAGGGCAACACAGAGACAAACAGGGAGAAATTAGAGAGACCAATTAACCTGACAGTCATGTTTTTGGACTGTGGGAGGAAGCCAGAGTACCTGGAGAGAACCCATGCATGCACAGGGAGAATGCAAACTCCGTACGGGAATCGAACCCAGGACCTATATACATATATTTATATATAAATTCCCTTCTCACCCACCACGGGTGGTTCTTATCCTCTGAGCTCAAATTTATATTTATGTTTCAATTTTACCAGATACCTTTTTTTGGTTACATCATTGGATCACATCACTTTTGAAAGAATATTTCTTCACATTCAGCTGTAACAGCACTGGGTTTGGCTTCTTTTGTTTCTTTTGTTGTAAAACTGTTGCCAAGTACCTTTTAGGTAAATTACCACCACCTTCATAAGTCAAGTAATTATGGGTCACAATATATTTTCTACCTCTATGTTATTTTAAAGTTTCTTTCAAATATGTAAAAATATCCCAAAAGATCTACCTGAAATGATTTTGAAGTAATTCCCTTAATATTAACTAACTCTTATTTTCATAACGATTTCTGATATTAATGTACATGTTTAACACATTCTAAGAATGTGTTTTAATGTTTCTAGCTGTCTCCAATACTCACTCGATAACATATTACATGTTTATTGAATATTTCAAATGTATTCCAGCATGTATTTCCAAGGTTTTCTCCTTTCTCTCTCTCTTTCGTTGAGGATGCTAAGGATGTCTATGATTGGTCAATCCTTCTGCATACAGCCGCATCACAACTTCACTTCCTCTTTCCCGGCGCAAAGATGGCGGAGTACGACCTCACCACGAAAATAGCTCACTTTTTAGACCGTCATCTCGTTTTCCCTCTGCTGGAGTTCTTGTCCGTCAAAGAGGTATGGCAAATTTAAACATTAAAACATTTATTCCCTGTCTTTCGTGGTTTAAATCGTTCAAAATATGTGAATTAGACAGTCGGAGAAGCCGAAACATGCGTAGGATCAGATGGCCACATTTTCTTCCCGCGTGTAAAACCGTTCCACTTTAGCCGGAAGAAGGGGGAACTGTTTTCAAAATAAAAGCAATACTCAACTTTTAAAAAAAAGTAGAATACAACTATTTGTGGTAATACGATGTGGGAAGTGATTGATGGAACATAAAATTATTTCAAAGATAAACGTACATATCAGCGCGCATATCCTCTAAGATTTTAGCAGGGTCACGTGTGACGAGAATGAACCGGAAGTGTCCACTGTAGTAATGCTAACTTTACACTAGCAAAGCTGAGCTCGTTATTAAAAGTATGTCTTTTCTTGCTTTGAGCTGCTTTGTTTGTGTTCAAATTCTGTGCTGAGATTTTGTACAGAGTGTCATAACACAAATGAGAGCTGCAGCTGCCCCAGTGGAGCATTCTGGTGAAAGAAGTTCTCATTAAATGGCTCTACTATCAGAAGCTTTGTACTTCACATGTTTTGTTGCTCTTGCAGCTGGGCAACTGTTTTCAGCTTTCAGAAGAAAGCTGAAAACGAGTCGTGCAGGTTTGTCTTAGCAAACTATTTAATGTTCATTTGGAAGTTAGCATTAACCACAGTTTTGTGGCAGACATTATGTTGAGCAGGTAACTCATACTCAGGTGTGTTAATATGATTTTCTTGAAATATTTTTCTTTATCTTGTGGTCAATCCGAATTATTATTTTTAAAGGGGCCATTGGGCATAGATTCCCAGGGACAAACCCCATACCAACAATAACAGCTTGCCACATTTAACATTGCATATTAGTTTATTTCTGCTTTAGGTGAAGTACTTAAATATGTGTCAATATGGGTTGTTGTTGCCAAATGGCTTATGTAATATAATGTTTAATTTCATCAAATGTTTGTGTGTTTTTTTGTTTAAGCTGAAATATATGGTATTGTATTGTCACATAGAAAATACAATAAACCAGCACCTTTGTTCCTATCATAATAACTGGTATTGAAGTCTAAAATAAGGAAATTCTAAATTATTTGAAGTGATCCGTTGTGAAAGTAGTTTTGAAATGTCCCCTTTGTTATAATAGCTCCTATATAATAGGAATTGATTTTTTAAACACTTATTGTTTATACCCAATGAAATCTTCCTAGGCAATAAATAAATAAATAAACATCTATCATCCACCTCATTTGGTAATTGTAAAGAAATTTAGGTTATTATGTAAAACAGAATTCAGATGATAATGTTAATCGTGTATATTCAATGTCTTTTTCTGTCAAGCGACACCGACATCCTCATTGGGTTCTTTGTCTCACTTGCTAGCTGGCTAGCTAGCTAGCTTTTTTTGCACCAATCATCTGTAAGTGGAAATTTATCATAAGTTGGCTGGACGAGGTTCGTCCATTTCTTTTGAGATATAAGTATTAAATCCCATTTGTAATTATCTTAAAAAGTCTTCTATGTCCGTTGGTGAAACCACACCTCTGTTCGGAGGCGTGTTTGTAGCAAGTCTTATGGTTTCTAAGTGGTACACTCTCAGTGGCTGGCCAAAAGTATTCACACTTCTTCAGCTTTTTGACGTTTTATCCACAATCCTCAATTTACGTTACAGGCTAACCAAAATTAGCACTGAGTTATGACAAATGGGCCATTTTGTTGTCTGTATTTGAGACTACGCCTGTCACAGTAATCAATAAATCAGTTGATCTCATGATGTATTAAATTTAGCTCCGTTATTGTGGGACAAAAGACTTTACTGGCAGTTTTGCCTGCTTCACCAAAATGATTAATATATTTTTAAAATATTTTTTTAAATCTGTAGTGGCTGTGGGTGATTTGCTACTGGGGAAAGATTCTATTGTTTTTGTCTTGATAAACTTTTTTATTAGCATATGTTTTTAGAGTCATATTACATCTTTCGCAGAGACTTAAGAATATGCTACATGTATGGTTCTGATTGTGTGTTTTTAAAAAAAAATTTAACTTTATTTATTGTTTCTGTTGGAAATTTAAAATGTCTTCCAGTTCCAGAGTTAATTGTTCTTTAGAAATTCAAGTTTATTGATCTTTTAAATGGGGTATTGACATTATTATGTCATGTCAATATACTACTTGAAAATAGTCAGAACGACAGTGTTACCATTTATCTCAGTAAAATTTGAAATCATGACATGCGCCACTTTAATCGCCATTAGAGCTGTCAGGAACTTATTCATAATGCATCAGTTACCTATTTGTAATATTAGACTCATAGAAGTTCATAATATTAGTGATGACAGAATATGGGCAGAATTAAAGGCTTAATTCTAAAATGCTGCTCACTTTATGCAGCACTTAAGATGGTAAAGAATGCTAAGTTAGGCGGAACATTGGTTTATTTGTTCAAATAAGATTTAATTATGTTCATTTGAGTTCATTTGGGCCTTTTAATCTGTTTTTACAGTCATTTAACTGCCAGCTCTCAAGATAATTTAGTTGTAAAATTCTGGGATGCTTCTAGAAACACGAAGGAATGAATTAATATAAAATACTTTTTTTTGTTTGTTTGTTTTTTATTGATATGTTAGCTGTCAGAAATCAGATTTTTATTGATATATTACTATTATCTTTTTAAATCTCATGTAAGTTGTGACAAATTTCCAGATCTACAATGAGGAGGAACTTCTCCGTGGGAAACTGGATCTCCTCAGTGACACCAACATGGTGGACTTCGCCATGGACGTCTACAGAAACCTCTATTCTGACACGGAAATTCCCCACAGTAAGCGTCGACGTCGCACTGCCATCTTCATATCTAACACCCACAAAATCAATCAGTAACGGTTAATATCGCTTGATAGATGTCATAAAAGGGCCACTGCCACGCACCGCTCACTCCATTCGGCATCGATGTAGCAGTAAACTTTTATTTTACAGCCTTTTCCAGCGCTGGGGTCCGGACTCCATTCATGCTGCTTTATGGTGCCGCTGTAACTAATATCTTTCTTTGTCGTCCTCTCGTCAGCTCTCAGGGAGAAGAGGACGGAGGTGGTGGCCCAGCTGAAGCAGCTGCAAGGGGAGACGGAGCCCATCGTGAAGATGTTTGAGGACCCGGAGGCGACGAGGCAGATACAGTCCACCAGGTGAGGCCAAAAATGTAAAAAAAAACAACAAAAACCCAAAAACTTAGAGTTCTTAATATCTGTCAGATAGTCTTAGGTTTTAGAGACCTAAATTGGTTGAACAATATCCTTTGTATCCTTTGGTGTCTTGGAATGGTATCTTAACCTAATCTAAAGGGAACGTTCATCATTTATTGTGATAAATTAATTATGATAAGAATTTTGATTTATCGTTGTCACAACACATTCCAACTAATAATGTTTACAATCCTTCAAAACTGTCCTTATTTTTGGGTTGATAGCTGTATTATTTTCCCCATTGTTTATTCAATGAAAACATCAATAAATACCAATAAATTTGAAAACACTGTGCGCAGTTTAGTGCTACAAGTCACACTTTTTTGTGTTGGTGGGGCATTGGCAGCCCCACCAACACAAAAAAGTGTGACTTGTCACAGTCATACAGTTACCTAAAAAAGAAGAAATAAATTATCATTTTTACAGCAAAATATCATAACAAAACTTTCAAGACCATATCGCTCATCTCCTACCCAATCATACAAATTTTCTGTTCTAAAGACAGACTGGTTTAAAACACTTTTTTTTTAAAGCAGATTTGTAGTTTGTAACCAGTAAAACATTGAGAAGCCTTTGTTTTTATTCATGAGATGTTCACTCTGTGTCTGTCGGATTCCAATGCGATCATAATCTCATAATTGTTGGTCTAAAGAGCCGTCTCTCAGGCCAACAGACAGTTTGCCTCTTCATTTTGCCACTATGTCCTAAATTATGTGCAGTGTTGTTTGATTTATTGTGTTTGTCTGCTAGTAAGTGGATCTTGAGAAGTGGTGAGGTCTTTTCAGGTTATTGAGTATATGCAGTTTAGTCGCACAGATTCACAAAAGATGGGACAGAAAATATTTTTTCTCCTTGTTGTTTTTGTTTAATACCTGATGCAGTTTAAAAAAAATAAAAAAATACACTCAATTCAGACAATGAGAGATAATAAGGCTTTTAGTCCTGGATGGTATGAGAAACCTGAGAATAAATAGCAGGGTGTTACATTTTTGACACATGAATTAAAAACAAAAATGTGCAAACAGATTCTAACAGTTTTTAATTTTGTTGCGGACATCCAAGTAAAGATATATATAAATATGCAAAATGTTGTGTTAGTTCTTCTCAATAAAGTGCAGAGCTGAAGGTCTTGAGTCGGTTGCTCAACAGACGTGTTGCTTTTAGTCTCTGTGATCAAAATTGCCCATCAAAAAAGTGTCTAGTTGAGACCAACTAAAGATTCTTGGCATCAAATTTTTGGTATAAAGAGATAAAGAAAGGAGAAAAACAATAAATCATACAGATGGAAATGATTTATCATTTAATTAATTGGTTTATTGGTTACTATGACAGGCCTATAATCAATCTACTAAAACAATTGTTACAGCCGTATTCCAAACGTAACACTCCTGTTGCCTCACTTTTGACACACCGGTAAAATCCAAATCAGAGTTTCTGGATGTGTTGAAGCATTCAAGGCGTCGGCGCGCAGCAGTCTCTGGCGCTAATCAATCTGTGGAATCTTTGTTCTGCAACACCCAGCGGGTCGCCATTCCACACACACACACACACACGCACGCACACACACACACCGCCCATCTCCTAACCTCGACGCATTCTTGCTGCTTCAACCTGGCCTGCAAGCCGTGGGGGAATGCCTCAGCCTCAGAGCAAAATTCATTTAACACACCACACATATGCGCCAGCAAACTCACACTCACATGTTCCTGGCTTCTTTTTTTTTTTTTTTTTTTATAAAACTGAATTTACCCTAGAAAGACACATAGTTTGAATGTGGTGTCCACATAAATAGATTTTTTGGTCGACGGCGAAGTAGTAAAATGCATTCGGGATACAACGGTTTCCAAAGGAACCAGTGCATTCCTCGATTTTTGACAAACCCAGAGAGACACAGAGGCTGGGCTGAGGAATCAGTCTTCACTTAATTCACCATGCAAAAGATCCCCCTCCTCCCACCACTCGTCCCATAAAACCATATCTAATAAACAGCTCATCACACATATTTGAACACTTTCCTCTTGTTTTCGACCACAAATTGAAAAATATACCTGGAGGTGGTTCTAAAATGTCAGCCAGACGACAACTCGGTTCAAACCGGCTCTAACTAACTACAGGAACTTGTCTCTTTCTGTTTTTTTTTTTTTTGTGTTTTCCAGGGACGGACGAATGCTCTTTGACTATTTGGAAGAAAAGCACAACGTAAGTCGAGCCCCGGTTTGCTGACATGTCTCTTCTCCGGAGCGTTTCCCATGGCTTCTGGGTGAACTCGTGGTCGTTTCGGGGGCAAAGCGGGAGGGAGGGAAGGGACGGGGCCGAGCAGGGAACAGCAGATTTACTTCCCAAAACCCTTAACTCATTTTCGGGGTTTGTATGGCTTGCACAAATTCTGTGGACATTTACATTCTGTGGTGAATTGTTAAGAATAAACGGAATAGCTCGGAACCCGTGGATGGAGCCGCAAGAATGCCGGAGGTTCTATATTTACCGTGATGTCGGGCCGCTTACCCTCCCCTCCATCGGTCCTGTCCCGCTCCGGCATCCTGCTGACCCTGCGTACGATCCTCTGCGTACCTCCACCCAGTCCAGGCGCTGGGCCTCTCAACCTGCTGCTGCACAGGCTTTTTATTTTGGGGGTTTTCTGACATCAGCCGGTACTGCTGACATGCTGCACATCAGTAAGCAGCTGATGAAGCGACCGCTCTCTATATATTTATGCATTTTCAATATTTTTATTTATCTATTATTTCTTCACATGGCCACGAACAGCAGATTTGGAAGTCGGGAGAAAAGTCCCACTGATGGAATATCCTGCAGTAAATGTTTGCACATACAGCGTCTTGCAAAGTTTTCGCATCCCCTGCGCTCTGCTCAGTTTGTCGCGTGACGGCCACGAACTTGAAAGTCTTTTATGTTATAAACCAGTACAAAAAACGCATCACTGTGAAGCTGAAGGAGAAGGATAATGATTTTTAATTTATTTACAATTAAAATGTCATTTTAAAATTACAATTAAAATTGTGATTTTAATTATAATGAATGCCTCGCATTCATGTTCAACTCTTATAAACTCCTGGACTGCACATTTAAGGGAAAACATTTTATTTCTTTGTCTTTTTTCTGTCTTCTTTTTTCCCTTTCTGTCTTTCTTTCTTCTTGTCTGTCTTTTTGCCTGTCTTTCCAAATAAAATCCTTACAACCACTTGTCTTCAGATGCAAGTGTTCACCCTGCAGCTGAATAACAATGCATGACTGACTTTGTTTTTAAAGATATTTTTTCCTTCAGTTTCACAGTTGTTTTACTTTGTGCTACTATGAGATTAAATAAAAACTTAGTTCCTATCAGATTATTTTTTTTTTTTTTTGCCGATGTGCTGTAGAAATTGGGTCTTAAAGCTGGAGTGTGCAACTTTATATAAAAAAAAGTTTTCGTCACATATTTGTTAAAACCGTTACTACATAATACAAATCTGTGAAAAAAAATCAAGCTCCTCTGCCGTCTCCCAGTGCTAGCTGCATAAATGCATAGCTCTTTCAGAAACAATCAGAGCTATTAGGAGGGTCTCAGTGCCGTCAATCACGCTTGTGTGCACATCGCTTACAGCGTTACTCAGAGTCACAATCACTCAGGCTAGTTAGCATGGACTGTGGATAAATGCTTTTCCTGTAAAGATAAGTTGTTTCTTTGCCACCATCACATTAAGCAACGCTGAATTTTAAAATTGTTGTATTTGTATTTCCTTTGAAGTTCCGTCAGGAGTATTTGGACACCCTGTACCGATATGCCAAGTTCCAGTACGAGTGCGGGAACTACTCCGGCGCCGCCGAGTACCTCTACTTCTTCCGTGTCTTGGTAAGATTCCAGCTTTTATCACACACATTTACATTCACACAGTCATTACTAGTGTCACCTCTCTGTTGTTCTCAAATACGAACATCGGTTTCACCAACATCACTCATCTTTGTAGGTGCAAAATTGATGTTATTTCATCTTCAATTGAAAAATAATGCAAAATATAGTGGGCAAAGTATAAAATCAGAACAACATAACATGTATTTGCTAAATAAGAATTTATCTTTACAAATTTTAGTGCCCTCAAAAAGGCATTGATGGATTTTTGAAATTCTGTCAGATACAAGTGCTTTCCACAGGAGAGGACGTCAGAACTTGGAAAAGCTCAGGTTATTGCCTCTTTAATTCCCTCCATATCTTCTATATCAAGCGCAGGCTGTTGTGGTACTTGAGTTGGATCTTTTATTGGGCCAAATGATCAGCGGCAGGCTGCATAATCTGTCTGTACTCTTCTCACAGGGCGGGGCCCCGCCAGACAGCTTATTGATTTCAGAACTGTGGCCAGAGAGTCCCCAGTCACGACTCCCAAGCTTCTCTGCTTAGTGATGCAAGACACTTTATACTTGGCTGCCAGTGTTAGAGGCAGTTTACAAGAGGCTGCAGAGGGTTATGTGATTGAGAAACAGCATTAAAGTCATTAATACGGTCAGAGATTAGTGAAGCTTGACTAATGAGTGAGTGGAACTGAATCCAGCTTTACTTCCAATCTCAAAACATACCTGCAGTTGTTTTTGTTCAATAACGTTTGAATGTTTGCTCTATTTTGATATGCCTCATTGATAGTTCATCCTGACACATATTTCAGTACAGTTCCAGCTAATTGTGTCCAAACAATCTTTTAAAAACGCTCTCATATCTTTAAGGGTTGCTTTCACTACAAGTAGGATATTCATTTATTTGGATGTGAACTTTGTGATGCTGCATCAAGTGTGAGGAAGTTGAACTCAGCTAAAGGTCCTTTAATGACCAGTGCAAGCAGCCTGCATAACTGCTGGTTTCCAAATGTCATCCAGTTGTCCGCTGCTTTCGGTTTGACTTCGGTTCAGCATTTAGCTTTGTGGGAAAGAAGAGCGCTCAGGCCAAACCCAGGCCTGAAAGAATTGGCAGCCATAACGTCAACATTTATTTTTTTTTGTACTCCAAAACAGCGATAAAACAAATTCATTCAAATTAAGATTCACTCCTGCGCTATCCCTCCTCATCTTTTATTGTGTGTTTTGTTTTTTTGACATCATGGATGTCTGGCTTGTCGTGAAAGGTCTCTTCTCGGAAACTTGGCCACTCCCCTAAAAAACAGTGGATCTGTTTATTTATCTCTCCACCGTAAAACATCCATGGCGACAAGTCATTTGTACAAGAGGAGAAAAACCCGTTAAAAAGTGCCCAAAACCCCCCTCGCAAAAGTTATGTCAAACTGTTCCTCCAGCAGTTGTTTGTGGCTCTCTGGCACATTCTAAACAAACCAAAATTGCTCTAATTGAGCTCAGTCGCTCAAAGCCTAGCGTAGCCTTAAAGAAAATCTCTTACCCCACAGTCGGTCGGGCCCCTGGTGTAAAGTTCAGGCCAGAATCGGGCTCTGTAAATATACCGTGTTCCAAATTATTATGCAAGTGATATTTTCTTAAATGGTCAATGCGAATGATGGTCAGTATAATTTTCAAGTCATGAGCTGTTACAGTATAAATCAAATTTTTCTGAACAAAGCTCCCCATGAGAACAGGATTATTTTCAAAAATAAAAAACTCAAAATGCACTGATCCAAATTATTATGCTCAGCAGATTTTCTAAACATTTTATGGATTATAAAGAACTGCAAACGGTCATTCTTTGAATGTGCAGCATTAAGTGGTCACATGTACTAAAATCAAAAGCCATTTCAATCAAAAA